>JBBPDJ010000002.1:7271179-7318568 GCA_037974625.1 Cucumis cinereus | reverse complement strand
GCTCTGATACCATGTAGATCAATAATTCAAGAGAAAAGTATTTACTATCTTAATAGAGTTATGGTACAAATACATATCTATAGAGAATGTAGAAACCCTAGATAGTATGTGAAATTACAAATAAGGGCCAATATATATAAATATATTATAACAAAAACTATCTAAATGTGACTTCAGAACTAAAAACCAAATAAAAATCACCTAAAAGTGTCTTAACTCTCAAAACAACTTACAAAATGTCTAAGTATGCCTTCTTAACTCAAAAGCAAACACAAAATCTCTAAAATGGTCTAAGTGGCATTTTAACTATCACAACAAGTTAAAACTACTTAAGTATGACTTAAAAACCGAAAAGCAACCTAAAATGTTTCCAAAAAATTTGAAAGTATGAATCAAGTCTCAAACTTACTTCAAAATGTGTAAGTGCAAGAAATCACTTTAAAACCACCTCTTTTTCATACTCAAAACCAACTACAAAATGTCTAACTGGCACAAACAACCTACAGAGTGTATGTCACACCCCCTCCCGAACTACCCTTTAAATCCCAGGAGGAGATGTGATGAACAACAACATCAACCCTCTTGTGACATTTACTGTTCATCTTCACCAATTGAATCTTAGACACGATTTAAACAAAAACATGCATTCAATTTCAATTTAGTATATTTAACAACATAACTTTTTTATATACAACCCAACTTTTGAGACATTTTCTCAAAAGTAAACTCAAGTACAAATAATGACCCAAATTCTACATCCCTTGATGTTCATAAAAACATACTAACAAAACCAACTTAAAATGTGCAAGACCTTGGATATTAAACCTAAAAGAGACTCTGATGCAGTGGCAGACAGGACTCTCGTAAGAAAGCCACCCATAACTTTTTTGCTATCTGAGGAAAAAAACAAAACAAGAAGGAATGAACTGGAGAGCCCAGTGAGTGGTACTTTATACTAACATAATATTTTCCTTTAGAAAACTTTTGTAAAATATTTAATGTAAGATCAAATCATTCTTAAACACATTTAGTCAAACCATAATTCCCTTTGATAATCTAGAAAACCTTGAAAATATATGCAATTTAATAAAACAGCATGATCATGAATTTTCTCAATCAAAATAAAAATAGAGATTAAACCAACATAAGTTCCATTCCAATCTAAGAAACCTCACCAAACCAAGTACTCATTTCACCATCTTACACGCAATTCAGAACTATTTAATTAATACTTCAACAACCAATTACAAAAAATAGCCACGTGAAATCTTTACAAGTCATTGAAGATAAAACAATTTAACCAACCAAAACCAAGGCAACAATTAAAATCAAATGAGTTGGCAAAATTTTATGTTTGAGTAGCAAGAGAAAGAGATACTTGGATCTAGGGCGGTGACAAGGAGACTGGACGACGGAGAGAAGCTACGAGTCGATCGATGGACTGGCGGAAGTTGGGTGGCGGACTATATGCAGAGAAGTGCAGGTGGCCGATGGAGAGAAGGCTAGGGGCGACGACGACCGACTGCAAGGCTGCTCAGTCGTGAGATGTGGGAGATTTTTGCATGAGAGAGGAGAGGTAGAGGACGAAATTGAGGGAAAAGGGTTTCTTTTAGAAAAAGATGGGGAAAAAGGGAAATCTAAAAAATGGAGGGGAAATAATTAAGGTGGTGTTTTAAGAAAATGTGGGAAAAAATAGTGAGCAATAGAGTTTCTAGAAACTGTGGGCAAAAGTAAAATGTGAGTTTCAAAGCTTTTTGCTCACCTAACTTGCGTTGGTAGATACTTAAAATTTATGCCCGTGCATAATTCGAGGGCAAAATCTAAAATAAGCATGGGCAGAAATTCAACCTAATAATTTTTTGGAGACCACAAAACTCTTTGCACACGCATATATTTTCGTCGACAGAAACAATGATATGCTCACGCAATGATCATACATTTTTTGTTACTTAGCCAGAAAAAACTATCACCATAGCCAAAAATTCTAGTAGTGAAAAAATTCAGCCTCCATTTGGTTCACCAATTATTAAAGAGATCTATTACCTCGTTATTCACGGTAACTCACATTTTTTCCCTTAGTATTTGAGTTAACTCCCCAAATAATGTCCCTCCAATAATAATTGTCAACTAAACTTAATTTTGCCTAAAAGAGATGATATGTTCAAAAATATTATTTGAAGCTTGAGAATTGGAATAAAAATAAAATATAAATGATGATTAATTGGAAATAATAAATTGGGTGAACCTTGAGAATTGGATATGAAGAGTATGGTTGTTGTGTATTATAATTGGTATTTATGGTTTAGGTAATTGATTTGGATAGTTAATTAAGTTGAAGTATATATGCATATGGTGTATTGGGTGTAGATTACATATAATTCATAAATTGAATATTTCAGGTTAACTCTGCTACTTGGACCTCCTGGATGTGGAAAGACCACAATGCTTAAGGCACTCTCTGGGAATCTTAACAAATCTCTCAAAGTAACCTTTTTCTTTTCTTTTCTTTTTTCTTTCTCACTGTTTTTTCTTCTTCATTATTTTACTAATCATCATTCATCAAATAGATGAGAGGACAGATTTGTTATAATGGACACAAACTTGATGAATTTGTCCCCCAAAAAACTTCTGCATACATAAGCCAATATGACCTTCACATTCCTGAGATGACTGTCAGAGAAACCTTAGATTTTTCAGCTCGTTGTCAGGGCATCGGAAGTCGAGCAGGTACATTATGTTTTCTTTACATTTCTTACTAATCAAATGTCTATGCTTTAAAACCTATTATTTATTCGCTTCGAAATTTACACTGTATATAAATGATTGCAAAACAAACCCAACAATCTCTCACTTACAGACAAAGTGACAATGTTACGTCCCATTGAAGGAAAACGAATGACCTTGGCAAACTCCAAGAACTTTTCACTCACATAAATGTTATCTCTAGTCTTCTTCGAAAACTTTGAGGCTAAAACGGTATGCACAATCAACAAACTAACAAAAATAGGTCGAAAACTATCACCAAATAGTTGTAGCTCATCTTTGCTTGCCCTAACGTATGAGCAAATTACGTGAAATTGACTTCTAGACATAAAGGACAATCATGTAAAACTAGCTTAGCTAAGTTTGTACAACTTACATCTTCTCCAATCTTGAACACTACAAGCAAACGTGTGTTACCAACTTCCAACAGGGCATATACACCGTCGGGAGATACTTCCTCCTGATAGTGTATCTTACAGTGTTGACAATTACTCCCAACTCCTGCCTCCTAGAGTTAGTTTCAACACATGATTTTAGAAATCAAACTCTTGACAACGACCTACTCATTGGGAGATAGAGTTAACTCTCGAGTTCTTCGTCAGGAGATAGTTATTTACATTTATATTTATATTGATTTTATTTTATTACTTTTTCTTAATTTTGACCTCAATAACCTAAAATTCATAACAATATTAATCAAACCAAATGATTTCATATAAACGATCAAAATTATAAACAAAGTTGATCTATATATATATATAGTATTCTTTGTTTCAAAAATTATATAAGAGTTTCCACAATGGTCTACAAAAAAAATAAGCCTGGAGAAATACACACAACAAAATGTCAACTCTAAAAAATATCTCCAAACACCTTCTCCCTATGTCATCTCCAAGAAACATCTCCAAACAACAATTTACCTACAATCACATTAATTAAAGCACATTATTACAACATTTAAACATTCTAAGCTTCCACAAAACAAACAAAAATCTCATTCAAGAAGAAAAATCAAAATTTATAACACTAAACTCAACCCACCCCTCACAACATTCAAAAATCATAATCTTCAAACCAACAAAACAAAAACAGCATTCAAGATTCTAGAAAAAGTAGCCAAAGCTCAACCCACCACTCACAGCATTCAAACATCCTAAGGTTCAATCAAATACACACAAAAAAAAAAAAACTCAATCAATGCTAAAAAACAAGTAAGATAAAGCTCAACCCACCCCTCACAACATTCCGACTTCCTAAGGTTTAACCAAACACACAAAAAGTCCAATCAATGAAAAAACAAAAAGTAGCATTAAGCTCAAGCCACCCTTCACAACATTCAAACATCCTAAGTTTCCAACCAAACACACAAAAACACCTTATTCAAGGCTTAAAAATAAATAAGACAAAGCTCAACCCACCCTTCACAAAATTCAGACATCCTAATCTTCAACCAAACATACAAAAACCTCATTTAAGGTTTCAAAAAAAGTAAGACAAAGCTAAACCCACCATTCACAACATTCAAAAATCTTAAGGTTCAATCAAACACACACAACCCAATCAATGCTAAAAAAACAAGGGGACAAAGTTCAACTCACCCCTCATATCATTCAAACATCCTAAGATTCAACCAAACACATAAAAAATTGAATCAGTGCTAAAAAACAAGTAACACTAGGCTCAACCCACCACTCATAACATTCAAACATCTTAAGCTTCTAACCAAATACACAAAAACCTCATTCAAGGCTCCAAAACAATTAGTAAGACAAAGATCAAGTCACCCCTCACAACTTTCAAACATCCTAAGGTTCAACTAAACATAGAAAAAACTCAATCAATGATAAAAAAACAAGTAAGATAAAGGTCAACCCACCCCTCACAACATTGAAAGATCCTAAGGTTTCAACCAAACACACAAAACACCCAATCAATGCTAAAAAAAAAACAAGTAA
Organism: Cucumis cinereus; assembly: GCA_037974625.1. Taxonomy (NCBI): domain Eukaryota; kingdom Viridiplantae; phylum Streptophyta; class Magnoliopsida; order Cucurbitales; family Cucurbitaceae; genus Cucumis; species Cucumis cinereus. The sequence goes on along the minus strand of JBBPDJ010000002.1, from coordinate 7,313,850 downwards.
CACTAAGCTCAAGCCACTCCTCATAACATTTAAACATCCTAAGCTTCCAACCAAACACAAAAGAAAAAAAAAAGCATTCAAGGCTCCAAAACAAATAAGACAAAGCTCAACCAACCCGTCACAACATTTAAACATCCTAGTCTTCAACCAAACACGTCAAAACCCCATTCATGGCTCCAAAACAATCCGATAAAGCTCAATCCACCCTTCACAACATTTAAACATCCTAATCTGAAACCAAACACACAAAAAATCCATTCAAGGCTCCAAAACAAGTAAGACAAAGCTCAACCCATCCCTCACAACATTCAAACATTCTAAGGTACAACCAAACACACAGAAAACCCAATCAATTCTAAAAAAACAAGACAAATTGCTCATTCACCATATTTGGGATAATTCCACTAATTGTGGAAATTATCCACTAATCAAGGTCAAAGTCAACCTTTCACTTCCAAGGGTCAAAAGTCAACACTTTGACTTTTAACTAAATTTCAAAATTTCCTTTTGACCCTTGATGTGTTAATTTAAAATTAAATTTAAATAATGAAATTTAAAATAAATAAATAAACAATTTAATTAATTAAATTCTACTTAAGCTCGATCAATTCGATTGACCTTATTTGAATCCCTATTCGAATTTCTTATATTTAAATATTATTTCTCTCAATTTGTAATCATTAATTATATTGAATATTATTAACAATTTTATCTTCAGTCAATCCAAACAATTCGAATTTCTTGATCACTATGTTCTAAGTTTTTCACAATGAGCTTGTAAAGAGACCTAATGAACAAACAGATCATGTGCTCCAACGATCTGAGATTAATTGGCTAAACTCTTTTGGTCAAGCTAATCAAGATTCGTTAACTAATCGAGACTGCCAACTATAGCCTGTAGTTGCACTTTCCTCACTGTAGATATATTTGTGTCCATTTGATATAACCATGATTAGTAATTTCCCTTAACAGGTTGCTCGTAATCTCATTTGAATCAAAATACTGGTTTACCCCCGAGATTACATCTTGTTCTTTAAATCCCTATTGATCCTCTAATGAACAATTAGTTTACAGTCCTACTATTAAAATGAGTTGCTCTCAGGCCAATGAGAGAGCATGACCTCTTTGTTCAAGACATTGATTCAGCACTTAAGGGAACAAGCTATCTACTAACCTAAAAAGCGGACAACAATGAATTTCGTCTTGCACTCTATGTCTTCAGCTATCCACCTGATCTTACCCTTGAAATGAGAGGTTTATTAGGCCAACGATAATGAGTTGCCCTCACCTATGCAGATCTAAAGATAATCTCATGTAAACAGAAGTTCATAGTTAGCTCAGGATTAAGGTCGAGTTACCTAGGTCATCTAAGTCGAAATAGTCAATTTTAGATAGTTAACGATGTTATAATGTAAAAGTGACTATTTCATGGTCCAATCTTATACATTCTTATTGCATAGGATGCCCCCACTTGCATGTCTCTATATGAGCGTCTCAGGATCATTGCGCTTGTACTAAATACAAAGTGGGTAGAATAAGGTGCACGATCTTATTTCTATACTACAAACTATTTAGACTATAACTTCAACTTGATCCACGTTTATGTCACTACATAAAGTTCAATTACTCATACTCTAGTGAAAGGAACCTTGTTTATTGGATTTTGAATCTATGACGACCTAATCTTTTATTCAAAAACAACAACTTATTGAATAATGCCTCAATAACAACTTTATTGAATAATAGAATAGTTTAACATTCCCAAATCACGAGTTTTAGGACATAAAACTTAACATATTTAGAGGACAGACTTGTGATGATACTTAAGATAAACTAAACTAAAAAAGGAAATAAAGGTGATCAAATATGGAAGTTATCAAGTAAGAGACATTTTAGGAAATAGATTTTATGAAATGTATTATTGAACACGAATGCTATACTCTTGAAGTAATTAACACAACACCTAAATCTAAAAGTCTTTTATTGGGATTGAGTCTTTTGCAAACAATCTTTTCCCATGCAAACTTAAATGGTAACTAACATCTTGAAACCAAATTAAGACTCATGGCATTATGTTCCTTCATCAACAATCTATACTAATATCCAACTAGAATAGTGAATTCAAATGATAGTCTAGCATGCTTGATCTAATTTAAACATACTTTCTCAAGTAAGAATCAAACCATGGAATCATTCAAACATTGATAAAATATTCAAAAGCATTAACAACAGTCATGCTAGAGCATAAATGCAAATTAACGGTCAAGAAGCAAAGTGTTCAACAATTTAAACCTAAGAATTCATCTACCCAAAAACTATGAGAAATTTTGCCCAAAAACTATGAGAAATTTAGCCTAGCGTATGGCTTTCATAGACAAAAACAACATTAGAATACCAAAATATAACAAAGAAATCAAGAAAGAAATCAAGAAAAAGAATAGTAAGAGAAGTTATCTGGCTTCCAAGCACGTTTCTAGGTGGTTTTGGCCTTCCAACAATCCTTGATCCTTCCGGCTTCATGAAGACTTCATATTTTGCTCTAAACTCTCTCTCAAGGTTTTCACACCCTAAAATCTGATGTCTTGTATATTAAATAGATTTCAAATATATAGAGGAACAAAATATGGCTACCACGAACTTACCAAAAATCAAATTTCATTTTTGGACAGCCAAGCATCGCAACACTTCAGGACAGAGTCCTGGCGCTCTTACCCCTTATCAAAGTGTTGTGTTGCCCTTTGCCTAGCACCACAATGCTTCTTATCCAGCACCACAATGCTTCTTGCCCAGTGCCGCAACGCTCTTTGGTTGCGTTGTTGTGCTTTCCTATATATTGCAGCGCTTTGCCTCTGGAAAAAGCATCAAAGCCATGTCGAACTACCGTCGTGGCATTGCTTTGTTTTAAGATTTTTCATCTTTTTCTTCACATTTTTATTTGGTTTTGGCTCAGTTTGGTTGTTTTGGCAAATAAGACTTGTTTTCATGATAATTCCTTGAAAACCACTGACAAGCACACTAAATATATACGTACGTTCCAAAAAAATTGCATTAACAATTATCAAGGAATTCATAAAAAAATGACATCTAAGAACATCGTTCAATAAGTTTCAAAAAAAAATGATGGGGAAAGATGCAAAAATAATAATGCCACAAATAATTGAGAAAGAACGAAAGAAAAAAAGAAAGAAAAAATGTAATGAAGCGAAAGATGGGGAGAGAATGGAAAAGAAAATGAGAAAAAGTTTGGGAGAAAGAATTTAGAAAGATGGGTTTTTGTGTGTTCAAATGATGGAATAGTCACCGATTTATAGAAAACTATCAAACCCTCTAAACTTTGAAAAAAAATCAATCAAATCAAATTTGAGAAAAATAAAATAAATTAAATTAGTTGAAGATTTTGTGATTGATTTGAACCCTTTCATGTAATTGAATTATTAATTTTCCATAAATTAAAAGATTTCACAATTCAAAATTTATTCGCTTCCCACAAAAATATGTCCTTTACTTTTATTTATTTAATAAAAAAACAAATATGTTAATATTATTTATTTTGTTTATTATTATTTAATACTAGAAATTTGAAATTATGTAAAGTCAACAAAAAAAAAAATTGACAAAAATAAGGATGATGAAATAATGTGGCAGCCAAATTTTAGGGGCCTACAAGTAAAAACACTCTGCTCCATTTCTATTACTCCACCTATTCTTTCTAGTTTCTAATACTTAAATCTATTATTTTCAAGAATTACTTTGTTTTTACCCTTACTCATAAATAAAGGTGGGCTTGCAATAGATTATTTACTAATATTCTTAATTCTTATATATCAATTTCTTCAACAATAACTAAATTAAAACAATACATTTATAAATAAAGAGCAGATTTTAAATGATTTATGTTTTTCAAAAATGCATTTTCATTTAAATATTTTTTAAAAAACTCTTTAAAATAAAAACACATATGTGTTTCGCAATTTTTTTTTCATAAGTATATTTAGGTAGAAATTTGTTTGTTTTGTTATATACTAAAAGTAATTTTATAATTTCAAATTATAATAAAATAATTTGTTCGTGGAGGTTTTGATAGGATTGGCTAACAACCATCTTCCATGGGTGTCAGAGGAGGTTGTCGATGGTCACCATAAAACGGTAACCAACAGTTGGTAACAGCGCTCATCGAAAGTCAGTCGACGACGGTCACTGAAAAATGGTTGTTGGCTAATGGCCGGTAACGATTACTAAAAAACAAACGACGCAAGTTGGCCAACAATAATCACCGAAAAACAATCAATGAAAGTCGACACGACGATCACGGACATTAACCGACAATGGTCATCGAACAACAATCAATAAAAGTTGGTTAGAAACGATTATTGGAAAACGCTTGTAGGTAGTCAACCAACAATTGTTATTGAAAAACGATTGATGAAAATTGGTCGGCAACGATCACCGAAAACAATCGACGAAAGTTTACTGGCAACAGTCAACGAATGTTGAGCGACAACGATCATCGAACAACGATCGACGAAATTTGGTTGGCAATGGTCACCAAAAATGATTCATTAAAATTGGACGAGAACAATCACCAATAAACGATCGATGGAAGTTCACTTGTGACAGTCACCAAAACGGTTGACAAAGGTTGATCGACAACGATCACTAAAAGATTGTCAACGAAAGTTGGTGTAACGCCTCAAATTTTTAACCTTAACTCGAGGTCATTGCTTGAATACAATCTCATAATCTTAACATAAGAACTGTTCAACAATCCTTCAACTCATACTGAAATCCTCAAAACTTAACAAAATACAGCGGAAACATTTGTTAATAATATCAACATAAACACACCAGAAGCATTTATCAATATAGCCCCCACTCGCATGGTCACGGGTCCTTCCAGTCTCTCACCAGCTTTCCTTTATCTATGCCTGAAAAACAAACATGAAAAGGGTGAGTATAAAAATACTCAGTAAGGGACCCACTACTAGGCCCACTAGGTAAACTATTAACTTCCTATTAAACTTGTACTCCATGCCACACAGTCTAATGATTTGGTAGGAACGCTCACGCAGCCTAAATGTCAAGGTCGTGCTAGCAAATCTGTGGGAACACATGCCAAAACAGCCTAGTGTATCGTCGGAACACATGTCACACAGACTTGTTAACTCATCCCACAAATGAGGTGCAATACGGTTAATAGATAAAGTTAATAGCTACCATAGTCCCAAAACATGCAATCTTAGACCAAAACATTCATAAGCACACATATGAAGTTTAATTCAACAATGATATCCACAATCACCCCACACATTTATCCTGCTTTACGATTTTTTCATAGCAAACCATCAAGATATATCACCACACAACCTCATTGGTTTTTCCATAGTAATCTGTCCTAACCGACCATTGCATAGTCATTCAGTTCATCTCAACATAGTTAACCCGTCACCAACAGCTAACTCAGAAGTTAGTCCATTCGGTTAAATCAACTCATAACCATCACCAGCAGTTAACTAAACCATTTAGTTAACTCACCATATAATCACCACTAACAGTTAACTAATCCATTCAGTTAACTACTCACACAACCATCACTAACAGTTAACTAACCCATTTAGTTAAGTCACCACATAACCATCACTAACAGTTAACTAACTCATTTAGTTAACTCACCACATAAATCAGTATCAAGCAATTTGTTACATAACCAAACAAATCATGTCATCGTACCACACAGTTAAGCTTGACATACGAGTTATGCATTGATACTTAATAACTCGTTTATCACATAAACCATAAACAAATAGTTTATTATAAGACATATCATCGAGTCCACTAGGTGACCGTTAACTCTCTATTAAATATGTACTCCGTGTCACACAAACTAATGATTTGTTAGGAACGTCCACATAGCCCAAACGTCAGGGTCGTCCTAGCAAATCTGTGGGAACATATGCCAAAAACAGCCTAGTCTATCGTCGGGACACATGCCACACAGACTTGTTAACCTATCTTATAAACGAAGTACAATACAGTTAATAGTTAGAGTTAACAGACATCATCAGTCCAAAATCATATCAATCACAAACATGCTAGCAGTTACATGCACGAATTCACACACATTCCATATTTGTCAGGTTCTAGAGTTTTCCTTAACAACCATAAAACATAACAAGCAGTATAAATCATATCCAACAAAATACATCATAATCATCCAACTCATAACATAAGGCCCACATAGATATCACGACTCAAGTTATCACCAGATAATTTCATTATGCAACTAATCAAATCACGCATAACCTTATGTTCCCTACAGTCATGAATCTAGTAGAAGTATCCCTTACTCATCCAATTTTAATTAATAATTCCCCATAAAAATTACTATTTAAAATAACCTAAACTCGCCACCTAATCAGTCAATTCATCTTATCACATAATCCAGCAACTCAGATGTCACATAAGTATTCTTACTGTCACATAAATACTCTTACTTTTTGTTGAGGAACCAGCAGTAAGTCCATTACCTCAAAGTTTCGTTAACTCTTTGGCTTGAGTTTCTTCCTTAAATTAATCCCTAAACATAACAATTTAATTAATAACTTTTCATAAAAATTATTAATTAGATTTACCTTAAACCTTTTTAATCTTACTAATTGATTGTCGAACTCCAAACCAACTCGTAGAGAGAATCTACAAATTAACTAAAATGGGTAACTCCCCAAAATGACCAATGGGTATTTGAAACCTATATCAAACATCCAAAAAATTATTCCAATAGAACCCTCAATCAAATCTCTGATAGGTATTCACAGATCCAAATAAAACTAGAAAACTTTACCCACCAACAATTGGCGACGGCGACGGAATAGCGACAACAAAACTGACCGACGATGGCACGCACGGTGTTGCGTGGCGAACAGAGAATGGCAGCTCGCAGCTCGGCTACTATTACAGACGTGCGGCACGACTCATGCAGGACAGCATGCCGCGGTGCGACTTAGGTCACTGGTTGCAAATGGAGAGCGACGACACAACTGGCCTGCGGACGAAGGTGCGACGGTCTGAGCAACGGCACGGTGCGTTTGCTGAGTCCCGAGGAGACGCGTGACTGTCGGCTTGTTGGCGCCGCTGAGGAGTTAGCAGACCACGCGGTGGCGGCAATGACTCGAAATCTGACGCAACGCCCACAATGGCTCAACGGAGGGAGATCGGCTGTAGAGAGACGGAGCAGCCGGAGATACTTGGATAGTGAGGGAGAGCTGGAAGGTGGAGGGCTGGAAGAAATAGTTGGCACGCTACACGAAAAACTCTAATAACATTTATAAATAAATAATAATAAAAAATTATTATTGCTTACTTATTTTCTTTTTCCAATAAATAAATATATATAACTCTATATATATATTTCTAAAAAACCATAATTCTTCATCTCTTAACCAAATAAAATTCAAATCTTCTACTCCTCACTAAATTTCCATCTTTTTACCATTCAATTATATAAATAAATATATAAATATAGTTTTCTTTCTCCAATAATCAAATGTCCAAACCTAAATTAAATATTTATCATCCCTAACAAAAATAATCCAACTTTTACATAATTAATTTAAGATAATCAAATTAAAATTATCTTAAATTTTGAGATGTTACAATTGGCTGGCAACAATCACGAAAAAATGTTCGACGAAAGTTAGCTAGCAACGCTAAACGAAAACAGTCGACGATAGTTGGGCAGCAACGATTATTGAAATCGGTAAACAAAAGTGAGCCAACAATGGTCACTGAGAAACATTAACGAATGTTAGATGACAGTAGTCACAAAAAAGTGGTTGACAAAAGTTGGACAAGTAGTCACCGAAAAGCAGTCGATGAAAGTTGACCGACCACGGTTGTCAAAAATCACTCAACGGAGGTGAGCTAGTGGCAATGTCGGAAAACGATGACCAAAAGTTAACGCAGTAGCTGTAGGAGGTTGATCGATAGCGTTCACTAGGAAACAGTTGTTGAAAGATGACCAACGACGATCATCGAAAAATTATAGTAAGAAGTTGGGTGACGAAAATCATCAAAAAGTAGTTGTCGAAGGTTGGCCGCTAGTGGTTATTGAGAAAATGGTACATGAAAGTTGACCATCAATGATCGATAAAAAACAGTTTTCACAAAAACGATGACGGGAGATTTTTTGACGACGATCGGCGGTGGTCTATGGTATGTCGGCAACAATCACTAGAAAATTGTCATAAAAAAATGTCGTCAAAAGTTGGTTGGCTACAATTGTTGGAAAGTGGTCGTCAGAAAATGGTGAAAAAAAGACTTGAGTCGTAGTCATTGAAAAACGGTCGTTGAAAGTTGGCAGGTGGTGGATAGCGAAAAAAAGTTCTTCAGAAGTGGGTTGGCGATAGTTGTTGAAAAGAAATTATCGGAGGTTGACCAACAATGGTTGCTAGAAAAACAGTAGATGAAAGTTGACCGTCAACGTCGACAAAAAATAATAGCTAGAAAAACGATGACCGCAGGTTTGCCAACGATGGTCAATGGTGGTCGATAATTATCCTACGACGGTCGCCAGAAAATGCTCTCCAAAAGTTTGGCTGACGACGATTGTTGAAAAGCGACCATCAGAGGTTTGTCAGAAGCGATTGTGGGGGAAACAGTAGATGAAAATTGGTATTCGACTATTTCTCGAAAAACGATCGTTGGAGGTTCACCAACGAAAGCCGCTAGAGTTAGTGGTTGGATGTTGGTCGGCGACAGTCGACGAAGATGGTTGTCAGAGGTTGACTGGCAAGGATAGGCAAGGGTGGTGTCGAAAGTGTTTCATACAAGTTAGGAAAATTAATCATTAAACACTCAAAATTTATTTTTCTAAAAGTTAGTTTTAAGTGTTTATCCTAAACCACATTATTTTATAAACTCATTTGTTCAAAATCCATTTTAGGTGGTTTCCAAAGACATGAAGTTTTTTCAAAAACAACTTAATTTTTAATTTTATCACTAAAAAATGCAATCCAAGAGCACCCAAAGGTCAAGTTTTCTTTTACTAAAAAAAATCACGCTTACATAAAAAAATCAAAGTGTGTTATCTCTAGTCGAATTAGACATTGTCTGTCTTCATCGTCTCCCAACTGTTAGGTAAAGACATTAACAACTGAATTGTATACATTACATCGCTAAACTATACTTTAACGAACTTGAACTGATTTATCAAAGTGTTTACCTCATAAATATAAGGATTAACATACACATACTCGGTCATTTGCATGTTTCAATACTTCTTAAGGAGTTAGGTCTTATTATTAGCATATGGTTTCTGATACTTGTTTGTAAGTGCTTCCATCAACTCATTGCCCTTGTCTTTTTGGGTACAAGTTTGATCGCATATATTGACAGATACATTCTATTGATTGCAACTGCCCCTTAATTCAAGGTCTCCCAATTTCAATCTCTCTTTCAAGGCCTTATGCACTTTTTGTAGGTTAAGAAGTCCTTAAATTGGATATTCCAATACCCGTAAAAATTGCCATCAAATTTTGACCCCTCAAAACCTCTTGGGTTTGATGATCCTATGACTTCTTAATTACTCAATAGTTCTAATACAATTTGTTGAAAATTTACACGAGATAAAAAAAATAATTTCATAATAAATTAAATTAAATCTCACATTCCCACTCTTTAGATTAGAGTAGGGGTGTAAGAAAAAATAGACGAAAATTGCTAAAAAGAAATTTAAAACTTAACTCTTTACATGTTGGAAATTTTGTTTTTCTTTTTTAAATTTGGTTATAACCTTGACCCTTTTACTTAGAAATAAGAAAACCATTATAAAAATTTTAGAGAAAATCGACCTAATTTTTAAAAATAAAAGACTCGTTTTTATCAAATGGCCTATATTATTGGTTAGTGGTTTCTTTCAATGTGTTTCATTTTTAGTGTTAGTTTCAAAAGAATTGTTGGATTCTTTGGCAAAATATTAAAAGTGCACTTGTTCGACATCAAAAGGTTTCGGAAAGTCGTGAGTTTGTTCAACAATGAAAGAGTTCAGGAAAGTCATGAGTTTTTCCTACAATAAAAAGTTTTAGTTAAGTCATAGACTATAAAAGGAGTATATGCCTTTGGTTTTCAATTGTATCCGTTAGAAACACTTTAAGATTTAGTATGTTAACTCTAATCAAATTCTTTTTGCATTCTTTGGAGAGAGGGAAAAAGGTGTGAGCGGTCAAAAGCTTGAGAAAATGTTTTTGTGATTGGGATCAGGAGAGAAAAAATTTATTGTTTGTGATTGTAGCAATTTTTCACATAGTGGATTTCTTGCTTGTCTGTGGTTTTTCTCCAAATTAGAAGTTTTTCACGTAAATTCTTGTGTTTCAGTTTTTATTATTTTTTTATAATTTCTCTATTATTTTTCTTTTTATTTGCTGTGGTAGAAGTGGGAGGTTTTTCCAAACGTAAATTATATTAAAGTTGAATATATAAAGGATTATTAGTAACACAATTTTGTGGTTTGATTTGTATTTAAATATGAAGATGTGATGAAGGAGGTTTGTAAAAGGGAGAAGGAAGAAGGAATTATTCCTGACCCTGATGTTGATACTTACATGAAGGTAAAACAAAACTTGTCTTTTTTACTTTTATCCTTGTAGTAATTTTTATGCATTATTTAATGATGGTATGAAATTGTAATTTTGGTTTAAACAGGCTATTTCTGTTGAAGGATTAAGACAAAGTCTTCAAACTGACTACATACTCAAGGTTAATTCTCTTTTTAAATAAATTGTAAATTGTTTTTTATTTTTCTTACTTTTTTACGATATAATGAAAATGTTGATATGAAATCCTTATCAACATAAAATGACTCAGAACACACAAGATAAAGTGCTTATAAGTTTTCCCAAGTTTGAAAATCTAAACTCTAAATTTTCCAATTATCCATGGTCTTTGATTAATATAAATTACATGGTTTTATATAGCCTCAAAATTAAACCCTACATATTCTAAGAGGCATTTCAAGGGTCATAACACTCACCCTTTATGATCCAAGCAAAATGACTTAAAACTATATACATATCATATATATTGGCAATATAAATCCAAAAATAATTATTCGTCAATAACTATCATGATGTTTTTGTCACTAGTGAAGCTTGATTCTGTAAAAATTAGTGTTGAAAAGAATTATTGTGCCATGGTGAACCACTGTCCTGAAAGCAATTACGATGCAACTATGGTGTTAAGCGCAATGTCGATTGCTCCCCAAGGTTAACACAAATTCTCAATTCAGACGTGCACTGGAATAAGGAATAGAATCAGCAGAATAAGGATGAGAGTTGAGATGATGACAAGGTTATGCTATCACCACCAACACGTTTTAGTCTCACAACTAGCATGTCTTGGTATTTATACCCTCTAGGCATTGCTAAATTCTCCAATATGGAAAAAAAATCTTATACTTTGTTTATGGGGCTAAGCCCACAAGTCATTTCCAACAATCTCCCACAAATGACTCTTATGACAAAGTTAACAAGAAAACAAAGGAAAACAAAAGTTTTAAGAAATCTGTTCTGAACTAAGATAGGAGATCAAGCTTAAGCGTTAATTTCTAGTTATTTGAATGGATGTATAGTGAAGCAAGACAACAACCTTGTTAGAGAGAGTGAGTTACCTCTTGAACTTTCAATAACATTGGTTTAGGGAGTGAGACCCCCACAACACGCCTTACTCCTTGCGCTTCTATTGATTCAGCAATATATAGTATGCTTATTATGGCCATGCACATAAACCTCGGGTCACCGTGAAAGCTCTAGAAAGAGACCTTTAAACTCTTTCAAGGAAAGTGGCCACACCTTCACTATCACATTATATTTTTCATCAAAATGAGCTCTAAAGACTTCATCATTATCCATCAAGTCCATATCAAGACCACACAAATAAAAGGCTATGAATCATTCAAAAAGTTTTAGTATCATCCATCAAGTCAGTCTAAGAACCACCGATACAATGGGCTATGGACCATCAAGCTTATCGCAATAGACCACCTAGAACAAGGACTATGGACCATCAAGTCTATCGCAATAGACCACCCAAACAAAGGGCTATGGATCACTATAAGGGCTTAAGCCTCATTTTTCACTAAGGAGTCTAAAACTATTTTCCTAGTCACTCCCTTGGTTAAAGAATCAACCAAGTTCTTCTCATACCTAAAATATTCTAAAGACATAACTCCACCCTTTAAAAATTGTTTCACAGCTTCATGTTTAAGACGTATATGTCTCATTTTGCCAATCTTTAGCAGCCTGTGAATAACAGTGTACAGAGACTGGTACAAATGCTCCCACAATGTTACATTTCTCAGTAGGATTATCCACTCACCCTCTTGTCCGACCAATTCTATAGTAATAAATTCATATTCCACAGTAGATCTAACTATGCAAGTTTGGTTTGTATACTTCCACGATATTTCTCCACTGTCAAGTAAAAGTATATAACCACTAGTAGAATTGATCTTGTCATTATCAATAACCCAGTTTGCAACACAATAACCTTCTAATACAATGGAAAATTTATTGAAATGCAAACAGTAGTCTATTGTGCCTTTAAGATTTCTCAACAGACGACAAAGAGCATCCCAATATTTTTTATCAGGGTTATGTGCGTATCTACTCAATCTACTTACAATATATGCAGCATCAAGTCTAGTATAGTTCATTAAATACATAACACTGCCTATGATCTTTGCATATTCAGACTGAGACACACTGTCTCCTTTATTTTTCTTAAGATTTACACTAACATCATAGAGAGTTCTTACAGGAGGATTATAAAAACAATAAAATCTCTTTAATAATTTTTCAACATAGTGTGATTTACATAGAGAAAAACCATTTTTAGTTTTCCTTATTTTAACACTCAATATTACGTCAACTTTCTCCAAGTCTTTCATTTCAAAATGCGATGACAAAAACAACTTGGTATTATTTATTGTTTCCATGTTTGTTCCAAAGATCAATATATCATTAACATACAAACATATTATCACACAATCAACTCCAAACAGCTTTTTATAAACACATGTATCAGAAGAGTTTACCTTAAACCCATTATTTATCACAGTACCATTAAAATTTTCATATCATTGTTTAGAAGCTTGCTTAAGATCGTAAAAATATTTTTTAAGTTTACATATTTTATTTTTCTTACTAGTAACTTTAAAGTCTTCAGGTTGAGTCATATAAAATTTTTCTTCTAGATCACCATTGAGTAATGCAATTTTTACATCCATTTGGTAATAAGAAGACCATGATGGCAGCTAATGCAATCAAGGCTCTAATTGTAGCTATCTTTGTTATAGGGGAATATGTGTCAAAGTAGTCAATACCTTGATTTTGTGTATACCCTACTACTATTAATCTAGCTTTGTCTTTCAATTGAACAATCTAGCCTTGTTTTCTTTTTGAAAATCCACTTACACTTAATAGGTTTACTCCTTTTAGGAAGATCTACTAATTCTTACATTTCATTCATGGTTAGAGAATTCAGTTCACTCTTAATAACTTCCTTCCACTTACTAGAGTCTACAGAGTTTAAGACTTCTTCGTATGTTTTAGGATCATCATCTATTAGATACATACATGCAAATTGACAATTGATATTATCTGGCATGTCAACTTAAAAAGTCGTAAAATATGAAGACCAAACTTTTTCTTAGTTCTCTGTCTTTTACTCGTTCTAAGTTCTATCTCATGCATTACACCAGAAGTGCTTAAGATTTCAATTTCTGAAATACTACAAAAAAACTATGTTATTTCCAGTTTCATGCATATTGCTAGAACCTTTATTAAATTCAGTTTCATACATGCTATTAGATGAGGAAGGCATAGAAACAAAAACATTTTTAATTTCCCTTTTCAACGGAAAAACATACTCAAAGAATTATGCATCTCTATATTCACATATGGACTTATCATTCAAATACATAAATCTACATGCAGCACCATTTTAAGCATAACCAATAAATACACAATCAAAAATTTTAGATCATACCGTAGGTTTATTGAATGTAGGGTATGGTACCTTAGCCAAGCATCCCCAAACCCTCATGTATGTGAGATTAGGTGCATAGCCTTTCCAAAGTTCGTAAGGAGTTTTATCCAACTCTTTGTGAGGTACCCTGTTAAGAATAAAACATGCAGAAAGCACAGCTTTCCCCTACATATTATCAGATAATCTAGAACTTAACAACATAGCATTCATCATTTCCTTACAAGTTCTATTTTTATGCTCAGCTATACAATTTTGTTGGGTGAATAAGGTATAGTAAATTCATGAATAATGTCATTTGATTCACAAAATCTTTAAGAAAATTGTCACTGTATTCACCACCTCTATCTGACCTTAACCTTTTTATCTTTTCATTTAATTGATTCTCTACTTCTGCTTCATATTTCAAAGACATACTACCAGCTTCATCTTTTGTTTTTATAAAATAGATTCTAGTGAATCTAGAAAAATCATCAACAAAAGATACATAGTAATTTTTCCACCTCTTGTGGTGTTTTTTAAATTAGCTAAATCAGAATGAATTGATTCAAGTAATTCTATACTTCTAAATGTGACAGATTTGAAAGGTTTTTTATAAACTTTGTTTCTATACAAACAAAACATTTACTAGTTTCATGTGCTTCAGATGCATTAACCAGTTTCAATTCTTTAAGTTTCTTAACCGATGCAATATTCACATGACCTAGTCTACCATGCCACATATCAAGGGATTCAACTATGTAAGTGGAATTAGAAGTACTTAGCATTCATAGTAACAATATTCAATACGAAAAGACCATCAAACAGATACCACTTACCAATAAAGTCTCCATTTTTTGTGAGGAGAATCTTGTCAGCTTCTGGTACAACCTTAAGACCAGCTCGATTCAATAGACTCTCACACACCATATTTTTATGTAAGGAAGGTACATACAATACATTACTTAAAGGATAAAGTTTTTCAAGAAGTTAATTTTAAAAGAACCTTCCCTTTCTCGGGTACTCCTGTAGTCGCAGAGTTTTTCGTGTACACACATTTTCCATTAGTAGTGTCCTCATAGCCATGAAAAAGCTCTCGGTTTGTATAAAAGTGTCTTGAAGCTCCAGTATCAAGAATCCAATTGTTTTGTTTTCCACTATGTTGGCTTCCACAACAGCAGCAATTACGTTATCTTGTTCAGCAAGATTGGCTTGTGGGATGGGTCGCTGATTTGGCCTCCCTTTTCTTTCACCGCATTCTTAGAATTTGTGCCCTTCTTTCCATAGACATAGCAAATCAATTTCTTCTTTTCAATTTTCCTCCAGAAGCTTTGTGGTGTCCCTTCCTTTGAGAGACATTATTCTTTCCAGGTTGCTTCTTGTAATTTTTTAAATTGCCTTGGTATTCTTGATCGACATCTGCATAATTGCTTTCAGATTGTGAGAATTAATGTGGAAAAGAATTGTTGTGTGGTGACGAACCCCACTGCCTTGAAATCAATTACGGGATGACTGTGGTGCTTGGTTGCTCCCCAAAGGAATAAAATCAGTAGAAGGAAAGCACGGAAGAGAGGTTGAGAGTTTTAGATGATGGTTCAGATTTGATGAAGAAGACGATAATAAAAGGAAGAAAATGGTTTAGATATAAAAATATTGATAAAAATTTGTTAGTTAAGTATATAATAAATTGAATATAAAAAGAAGAGAAACTAATAAGGGTTTGAGCATTTAAAACTTATTTCATTAAATTTTGACATAAATGCAGATCCTTGGGCTTGATATTTGTGGTGACACTTTAATTGGAGATGTAATGAGAAGAGGTATTTCAGGTGGTCAGAAAAAGAGATTAACCACAGGTAATAATAATGATATTCCATCACAATTTTTAGAGGATAAAAAATTATAGTAACAATGTTGTAACAAAATAAACATGTCATGAATTATTAAATTAAAAAATGTTCCAATATGTTGACTATGCTATCTAATAATTCAAACGGCTAAGCATACCTGATTAATCTTACATTGTATATGCATTACATGTTATTAAAGCTTTTAGGCCTAAGGTTTAGAATGGTATTATATATAAACTCTTTATTCTCATTGACACCTCTATATTCGTATTACTTGAGTTTTCCCTCTAATAATAAAATCAAAAAATAATTACGTGTTGTATCCATAAAATTTTTAAAAACTATTTGGTAATTTTATTTTTGTATGGTGGATAGATTATGATAGCATATGAGATAGGTGTATCCTAAGATGTACCTAAGTTTTTTTTTAATGAAATTGTTCTATCGTTTTTTCTTTTGTGTGGATATAGCTAACACATTGTTAGTGAATCATATAAATGTCTGCATTGATTTCTTGTTTTTTAATTATTTACTTCTCGATTTTGTTTTTGTTTTTTCATAACATGAAAAATGTTGATTTTGTGGTATAGGAGAAATGATTGTTGGTCCAAACCGAGCATTGTTCATGGATGAAATAACAAATGGATTGGACAGTTCCACTGCCTTTCAAATAGTTTCTTGTCTTCAACACTTTGTTCATCTTTCGGATGTTACAATTCTCATTTCACTTCTTCAGCCAGCTGCTGAAACCTTTGAATTATTCGATGATTTGATCTTGATGGCACAAAATAAGATCATATATCATGGACCTCGTAACCAAGTTCTTGAATTCTTTGAAGATTGTGGACTCAAGTGCCCTAAAAGAAAAGGTGTTGCAGATTTTCTTCAAGAAGTCATTTCCAAAAAAGACCAACCACAGTTTTGGTACCCTAATCACATTCCCTATGCACATATCTCGGTCGAGACGTTTTGTAAGAATTTCAAATCGTCGAGTTTCGGAAGGAAGCTCGAAGAAGAGCTCTCGAAAACCTTTTCTTTTGACAATGACGACGGAGACAAATCAGGAAGCTTCCATGTAGATCATAATGTTTCTAAATGGGAAGTGTTTAAAGCTTGTGCATCAAGAGAACTTCTCCTCATGAAAAGAAATTCATTTATCTATGTATTCAAGACAACACAGGTTAGTGGCTTCACACTTCAAAATTTTAGGTTAAACTTAATTGAAATATTGATATAATTAATTAAATTCACCCTTATAATGCTTGAGTTTAGAATGGGTATATGGATGAATCGATATCATATCTAAATGACAGATATTCTAGATTAAGTATAGTTAAGAAAGACTTAAAACAATTTATAGTTTCTAGCTACCTGTACCAATAATAAGCAACACTTTTTTCTTGGTAGCTCAATCATGGTGACCTCTTGTGAAAGTTTTTAGAAAGCATCTGAGTAAAGACATAACATGCTGAAAGGACTTGCGGTTGTTTGTGAAAATAGTCTTCATTCTCTTAAAAGCATGCCGTTTAAGGCAAGTAGGATAGTGGTCACGAGAATGTTAGGAATGCTAGTGTAAGCTTAAAACTTCTAGGTTGATTGATATGTGTTTAAAACATAATATAAAGCCCTAGAGGTTTTCTTGTGTGAACTAATTGTAATTATAATGTTATTTATGTTAGTTTCCACAAGTAATTATTAGGTTAAGTTTTTGAATTTATTGATAATTGATTTTACAAGAACACTCGTCTTAAAAATAATGACATTTTGCTTTTGATGAAGTAGCTTATTGTTATCGGTTCTATCACGATGACGGTGTTCGTACGAAGTCGAATGGGAGTTGATCTTGAGCATAGTAACTACTATATGGGGGGCCTATTTTTTGCACTTCTGTTACTACTAGTTGATGGGTTTCCAGAGTTGGCAATGACAATTCAAAGACTAGAAATTTTCTATAAACAGAAAGAATTGTATTTCTACCCAGCATGGGCTTATGTAATTCCAGCTGCCATTCTGAAGATCCCTCTTTCACTACTTGGTTCATTAGTATGGACTTCTCTTACTTATTATGTCATTGGTTACACCCCTGAGGCTTCCAGGTCAGTTCGTTTCACATTACAACTCTCTTTACTTCATTTTATTTATTTATTTATTTATTTATTTATTTATTTATTTATTTATTTATTTATTTATTTATTTATTAGTATTAACTACTTTGTGATTATAGTGATAACTGAATTAGCCTCATTTCCACATTTATGAGTCTTAGTAGTCTTGCATGTAAACACGTTTGCTAAAAAAAGAAAAAGAGAACTTGGTGATAAACATGATTTCAACTCTATTCTTAAAACCTTTTCTTTACAAATATTCTTACACCTTTTAGGGCATGTTTGAGGCCGAAAGTGAAGTGAGGTGGAGTGGGCTATAATAGCTCACTCCGTGTTTGGGGTTAAGTTTAATTTTAGTTAGGGATTAGGATTAGAATTTCAAATAACCGACACCCTTTTTTTTTTAACCCTAAGAGAGTGTTTGTTTCATGGAAAGTCCGTCGACCAAGTTTCAGACATCACCTCCGGTGATCGTCATCGGCCAATATTTTTTGTGACTCCATCGCCAAACTTCTACAACCACCGCCAACTAACCTTCAGTTGCTTCCCACCGGTCAACCTTGAAATTTTTTAATAAAAACACCTTTGGTATATATAACAAACCAAACGAACTTGTATATAAAAATATTTTTAAAAAAGAGTTGTCAAACACATTTGTGTTTTTATTTTAAGAAGATTTTTTTAATCAAAGTGTTTAAATAAAATAAATTTTTAAAAAATGTTTTTTTCTAAGTCATTCAAATACACTCTTAATTTAATTATAATAGTATTTCCTAAAATACATTTCTCATTCTTCTATTTTTTCTCCTTTCGAGTTTCTTTTAAATTATAATTATTATTATATAATCTTTTTAAAATTATATATCTTCCCTGCTTTGTCTAAAATTAATGTTTCATTCTTTTTAGGAGATAGTGTTATATATACAGTGCTAAATATATATCAAATAAACTTTACATACATGCTTTAGGGTTTTTGCACTAATATATATCTAGGGAGAGCTAAAAAAAGTAAATTAGAACACATTTTTGTGTCATATAATAGCTCATTGGATTGTAGTTGTAATTAAGTATATTTATTTAGGATATATATGTATAAATCTCTGATTTAATTTAATAACATTTTTTCATTAGTTAATTTAACTGGCTCGAAGGCTTAGAATTGTCTTTCAAACTTAAAGATTACAATGTTGAAAAAACCTTAACGGTCAAATAAAAATTAAAATTCAAACTTTATGATTTTTCTACTCCTCAAATATAATTTGATAAAGAAATTATAATTTTTCAATAATTGAATTCAAGATTAAAATACTAGTTTATTTCAATTTGAAGTCAGCATATTATGATAAAAAAAAAAACATGATCTTTTTCAAGTTAGTTACAAAAGTCTAGAAAATTTTATTTCAAAGGCTACTAAAATTTTAAAAAAAATTCAAATTATTAAACAAACTAACTAGAGAAGTGTAGAGTAAAAATTGATTATTTTTCATAATAATAGTAACGATAAATAAAAATGATCTAAAAAAAGAAAAAAAAATGAAAACGATATAGAATAATAGTATAAAAAAATTATAAATGGATTAAAATAACCTACATATATTTTACATACCGTTATAACTCATACAATAATAATCTGCACTCCAAACTCAAACTATTATAACACATACTAAAATAATCAGCACAACAAACACATACTATTATAAATCAGATTATAATAGTCTGCAACCCAAAACACATACTATAATAACACACAAATTATCTATACCCCAAACGGGCCCTTAGTTTTTTAGAAAACTATTTGAACTTTCAAAAGTTTTATTAATATTCATAGTCTTTAACAAATAGTTTTAAAGTTTAGGGGTACTTTTTAAAAAGTGGAAAATTATAGCAAATACACCATTTAGGAAATAAACTAACAAAATAGCACAAGGATAAAATATTTGCATAAATAGCAGATATTCACTGATTGTAGCTATCAGTGATAGCTTTCAACATGAAAAAAAAAAGAACTTTGTTAAACAATCAATTCTCAAATTGAAAGTATAAGTGATAAAAGCTATTAGTGATAGCATCTATCAGTAACAGTTTTTAATTTGAGAAATTCAAGAACAAGCGCTCAAAATGGTGGTTGCATGTGAGTTGTTAGTCTTTTACTAATTTTTGTGCTCTATATGCAATTTTCTTCTTCTTCTTCTTCTTCTTCTTGGCTTAGATGTCATTCACGTTCTCTCATTCCTCCCTCTTCATCCTCTCTCTCTCCGCCATACCCAATATATGTGATTTCTCCCTCTCTCTCTTCATTCTTGGGCGTGGAATCTACCATGGTAAGTGATATAATATTAAATTCGTCTTTATCAGCTTAAACTTTTGAGTCAATCAACGATTTAAGAAGTCCTCCAATTTGATTCTTCTATTTCTACAACATCAATGACAATCAAGGGAGGGATTAAGTAAGAATTCAAAAAGGCAAGTGACAATTACAAAGACAAACAAAGCAATGGAGAATGCAAGGATCAACCCAACTCAAACCAACCCATAATTTTTGGGTTGGGTCACCGAGTTGATTTTTCTTTCTTTCATAATTTAGACTATTTTTTTTGTTCTTTTATTTTCCACTAAAAGTTGAATTTTTGCAGTGAAAAAAATGTCATATTTACGTAAATTACCTAAATATGTCAATCAATTTTTAAAAAAATTATAATTAAACAAACACAACCATTTTATGTAAAGTTCAAGCATTTATTTTCAAACATATAAAACCTAAGTTCATGTAAAATCCAAGTCTACCGTCAAATTCATTCAACATTGAAATAAAAAGCATTCAAAAGTGCTATGTAATGTTTAAGTTTACATTCAAATTCATTTAATATATAAATATAATAATAATAACATCAACAACAACAATAATAAAATCGAGTTGGTCGGGTTAACCGAGTTACTAAATCCTATAACCCAACTCAACCCGATATATATTTTTTAAAAAATTTTACAACTCAACCCAACTCTTACGATTTGGGTTGGATAATCTGAGTTGGTCATGTTACCGAATTTTTTGAACACCCCTAGTTTGAGTTTAAGAAAAATGTGTTGGAATGCAGACTTCCCAAATCTGGGAATGAAGTATAGATTTTAAGTATTTGAATTTAATTTTTGCATTTAATCAATTGGTTAAATTTTCAATTATTTTAAACTTATCATCTTTTTTTATTTAGTTTAAATTTATGGTCTCAATTATTTTAATATAGTTAAATTAAACAAAACTATAGAAGAATATTTTTTAAAATTATAAAATAAAGATTTAATTAAAATTAAAATTTTATTTGATTTATTGTTTAATAATTTGATATTTTGATTTTACTAAGTTTTTAAATAAAATATTATAGACTTTAACTAATTTGAAAAATATCGAAGTTTCATCGTAACATAGTAACTTCAAATTGAAATAAACTAATATTTTAATCTTAAATTCACTTATTGAAAATTTATTGTTTTATCAAATTATTTTGAGGAATAAAAATAATCATAAAGTTTGAATTTTAATTTTATTTGATCTCTAAGGGGGTGTTTGTGGTAAGGAGTGAGTAAATACTGTAGCAAATTGAGGATTTTGAAATAGTGTTTACTGTAGTTAATTGGAAATTTTTAAATAGTATTTACTGTAGCTAGATGGGGTTATTATAGTTCGGCATAATCCTTGCCCCAAACGCCCCCTAAGTTGTTTCCAACATTGTAATACTTAAGTTTTAAAAATTATTCGAAGTCTTCTGGTTAAATTGACCACCGAAAAAAATGAAAAATATTACTAAACTAAAAATAAACTATGGTATATGTGATATATATTTACATTTTCCACTATATTACCAATATAGTTGACTTATACTTGAAAACACAGTAGATAGGATATTTAATTTTCACTTAGGAAAAATAGAACAAAATAAACAAAATCTCCTAAAATGAAAGAAATATTAATTTTAAACA
The DNA here is from genome assembly GCA_037974625.1 of Cucumis cinereus. Classification (NCBI taxonomy): domain Eukaryota; kingdom Viridiplantae; phylum Streptophyta; class Magnoliopsida; order Cucurbitales; family Cucurbitaceae; genus Cucumis; species Cucumis cinereus. The sequence continues at coordinate 7,291,907 of JBBPDJ010000002.1, read as the reverse complement.
AATAAGAGAAGAGAGAGAATTAAAAATAATAATCTAATAATAATTATTATTAAAAAATTCCACAAAAAATAGAAGAATGAAAAAATATATTTTAAAAAAATAATATTGTGATTAAACTAATGGCGTATTTGGAATGACTTAGAAAAATAAAATTTTCAAATTTTCAATTTAATAAATTGTTTCAAGGTACGGTGGTCGCTGGTATTGGTGGTTGGAAGTTCGCCGACAGAGTTGTTGGAAATGATACTTTGTAGTCGGCTGGTCACCAGAGGTGGTGGTCGGAGTTGGTCGACTAGCTTTTTTAGATTAAAGTAGAAAAAAAAAAGGTAACCCATGAACTTGAATAGTGTTTACTATTATTCAAACCCATGAAAAATAGTGTAGAAAGCATTGACGTCCTATTCCTTCGTTTCAAACAAATGTTGGACTTACGATGCCTAACTCATCCAATCCCAATCCTTGAAACATGTCCATGGTTACAAACAAAAAAGTCGAAACTTTTTAAGTTGTATTTAATAATCAATTTGATTCTTTTAAGTGTTGAAAATTAAATTAATAATACAACTTTCACCCATAAGTTTCAAATAAATTTGTTACACACCTTAATTTGTACTGCTAGTATTTTCAAAAATCGAGTCATGATTTGAAATTTTTTTTAAAAAAATTATATTGTTTTCAAAAGAATTATTTTTCATTTTTAGAAATTGATAAGAAATTCTAGCATTTCATTAACAAAGTTGTAAACAATAATTGAAAAAAAAATAAAAAGAAATAAACAAGTATAAATTTTAAAAACAAACTATTAATTAAAATAAAATTGTTAAGAAATTAAATCTTAATTAGCACAATAGGGGATTTGAAGCACAAATCTCATGTTTACTAACATACTACTTACATGTTAATTGAACTTTTTGTGTTTGTAGGTTTTTCCGACAGCTCATTACTTTATTTGCAGTGCATCTAACATCTTTATCGATGTTTCGACTAATAGCTGGGGTGTTCCAAACGAATGTTGCTTCCATGGCAGTAGGCAGTTTCGCAATATTACTTGTCTTGATATTTAGCGGCTTCATTATCACACATCGTAAGTTTATTAACTTTACTACAAAAAACACATACACACACTTTTCAAATAAAAGAGAATTATGTAAATGACAAAACAGTTGAAAGTATTTTTAAAAAACACACTTTTTAAATTTCAGAAAATGACAGTTTTACCCTTATTTTTGGATTTTTGCAGCCTCAATGCCAGTTTGGTTGGAATGGGCATTTTGGGTTTCTCCCATTAGTTATGGAGAAATTGGGCTTTCCACCAATGAATTCCTTGCTCCAAGGTGGCAAAAGGTTAGAGTACTTTAATAACATTGAAGAGGTATTTGGAGCACTAATAGTAGGGTTATCTAAAATTAATCTCACTAAATAATAATTTAAAAAAAAATATAAGTAATCCATTATTATCATTGAAAAATTAACTTTTATACTAACTATATTTAATCAATCTTAATTTATTAATTAAATGAATTTATGATATTATTAGTTCATTATTAATAATTATATTAACGTTCCAAGTTTAGGAGGGGACATAAATGAACTGAGATCACATCCGAATGACAGAGAGATCATGATAACATGAAAGTATGATTAAGAAATACTTAAAAGAATTAAAAGTAATTACCTATACCAACAAAGCGTATCTTCCATTTTTCTAAGAATTATATGAGCGAGAGAACTTGTGTTAGTTTGTGATCTAGATTCCAAAACCTACTTATTTTAAAATAGTGATTTGCACAAATAATCTCTATTTGGAGGCCCAAATGAAAAATGGTCCACTTTTTAAGAACGAATGAAAAGTGGTCTCATACTTGCGTTAACACTTTATGAATTTACTAATTCATCCTTAAAAACCATTTGTACGCTTGATCCACGATACTCGATACTAGATACTAGCTACTCAATACTTGATGCTTTATATTATATTCTCTATGTTATATACTAGATACTAGATGTTCGATACTCTATACTAGATATTAGCTACTCCATACTCAAGGGAAAAAAAAAACATTTAGAGTTAAAAAGTGATAATTTTATAATAAAATGTGATTAAGTCTTAAATTTTAGGACCAACTTTTTCATTTTAAAAATGGAATTTTGGGAAAATAATAAAAATAAAAAAAAGGAGAAGAAGGGGACGAATGTGCGTGGGAGAAGAAGCAGAGTGTGTGTGAGTTTATGAATGGTTTGTTGATGTGCATTTCTGTAGGTTCAAGCTACGAACGGTACAATAGGGCATCAAGTTCTTCAAAGTCGAGGCCTCGATTATCATCCCTACTTCTTCTGGATTTCACTCGCTGCCTTGTTTGGATTTGGACTCTTGTTCAACCTTGGATTTGCTTTGGCTCTAACTTTTCTCAATCGTAATTTCATTTTCCCTTCTTTTTACTTTAAATTCATTCAAACTTTTGTGTGTTTCTTCATATAAATATCAACTAATTCCTCTTTTATTCTACATTTAGCTCCTGGATCTTCTCGTGCTATTATCTCTTATGAAAATCTTTCCAAATCCAAGAGCAGTCAAGAATCTATTTCTGTGGAACAAGCTCCGACCGCCGTAGAATCCACCAAAGGTCATCTAATCTGCCTTTTCAGTTTTATGTATATATTGATGATTAAACAAGTTCTACAAGTCTCCTATCATTAATTATATGAATTTATTGAGGTTTTTTTCTCTTTTGATATTGTTTTCATGTTTTCATTGATGGATTGCTTCAAACAACAGCCAGATTAGCATTGCCATTTAAACCCCTAACAGTTGTGTTTCAAGATTTGCAGTATTATGTAGACATGCCATTGGTAATACTCTTGACATGACACTCTTTAGTCTTTACTATATTAGCTTTTAAATTTAATGAGTGTGCTCCTTAATTGTTTTTAAAAATATTGTTTTATTTGTGCTTTTGTAATTTTTTTTTTTTTTTTTTTTTTTTTTTTAAGGAATTGTGATTGATTGATTTGGTTTTCAGACAAACAATATAGTTATGTAGCCTTTTCGCTCAATTTTTATTATGGGAAGGTGCCAAAGTATTTTGAAAACAATCTCAAATTAATTTCATTTCCGTTATTTAAGAACTGAAAAGCCATTGCTAACTTTTTCTTTGGAATTCAAGGAAATGAGAGAAAGGGGTGTCAGCCAGAAGAAACTCCAACTCCTTTCTGATATTACAGGGGCTTTAAGGCCTGGCATCCTCACAGCATTGATGGGTGTCAGTGGAGCTGGAAAGACAACTCTACTTGATGTTCTTGCAGGAAGAAAAACGAGTGGATATGTCGAAGGAGAAATTAGAATTGGTGGTTTTCCTAAAGTTCAAGAAACATTTGCAAGGATATCTGGTTATTGTGAACAAACTGATATACATTCTCCACAAATCACAGTGGAAGAATCTCTAATTTTCTCTGCTTGGCTTCGTTTGGCATCTGACATCGACTTGAAAACAAGAGCAGTATGTTGTGTTTTCTTCCCTCCTAAACTGGATCCAAATGATTATCAATTATAAACACAAAGGATAATTAGTTCATGATATTAACAATAGTCTCACGTTTAATAGCAATTTGTGGATGAAGTCCTTGAGACCATTGAACTTGATAGCATAAAGGATTCCTTAGTTGGCATACCTGGCGTCAGCGGTCTATCAACTGAGCAGCGTAAAAGATTAACCATAGCTGTGGAGCTTGTTTCTAACCCCTCCATCATCTTCATGGATGAGCCTACCACTGGTTTGGATGCACGAGCAGCAGCCATTGTCATGCGAGCGGTTAAGAATGTGGTTGACACTGGAAGAACAATAGTTTGTACCATCCACCAGCCAAGTATTGACATCTTCGAATCGTTTGATGAGGTAAAACTTTTCAACTGTTTTAATGCTCTTTTATATTATTTAGGCATTTGCTGATGTTCAAGACAACAGTAAGCTACAGTTGTTGAACTATTTTGACAAGATGAGCAAGAAAATAATTGACTTGACTTTTGAGATTATCTCAATCATCAGTATTCTTTTACCATATTGTTTGAGGGTTGTTTTAAAATTATTTTAAATTTTTTTTGGAAACTGTCTCAAACAAAGATTATCCAGTGGCTAAATTATACAAATGCTTATACATAGAGACCTAAACCCAACTCTCTTGTCATCCGTTTTCATGCTTCACAATCCCATCTTCGTTCCGCCCTTGATTCCTCACGTATCCCTAAGACCCCTTGGATTCCCAGTAATCCTAATTACATTTTAACTCCCCAGTAAGGCCCTATATGTCTTCCCTTTAAACATTTTTCTACATGACAATTGATGAAAACAATCTATTAGCCGATCTGTCAGAACTCATTGGCATTTGAAGTTTCTTCAACAATCTTAACCAGCAGAATTTTAAACTATGAGGATGGCCACAATCACACGCATCCATAAAAACAAACAAAAGAACGTAACATCTAAAAAAATTCCCCAGTCCACATATGGTTAATTTTTGTTCTCCAAGCAAAAAACCGTTTTTAAAATTATCACTTGTTTTAGACTGCTTTCACTATATGTGCAGTTGATTCTTCTGAAAACAGGCGGTCAAATGGTTTACTGTGGTCCTTTAGGACAACATTCATCCACGGTTATAGAATATTTTGAGGTCAGTCTGCTCTAAAACTAATATTGTTGCTTGTGACTATGTATTCTATTTCCATTGTTTCTGAGCATTTCACTTTCCATTACACAGCATGTCCCTGGGGTTTCAAAGATTAGAGAGAACTACAATCCTGCAACATGGATGCTAGAGGTCACCTCTTCATCAGCAGAAGCAGAACTTGGCATAGATTTTGCTCAAGTGTATAGAAACTCTTCTCAATATGAGTGAGTTAAGCTCTAGAATTTTTGTTTCACTTAACTACATGAGTTAGGATCTCCTTTTATCTTTTCTTTTAATCCTCTTTTTGAGTTAAGATGACATTGCAAATAAGATGCTAATCCGTGAAAATGAGAGAGGATTTAAACAATTCTTGTTATGCAGGCATATCAAAGAACTTGTAAAGCAGTTGAGTATTTCGCCTCCTGGTTCGAGAGATTTGCATTTTTCAAACATCTTTTCGCATAATTTTGTGGGACAATTCAAGGCTTGCCTTTGGAAACAAAACTTGTCTTATTGGAGGAATCCTTCTTATAACTCGATGCGTTTTTTGCATACAACTTTATCATCTTTGATTTTTGGGATACTCTTCTGGAAGCAAGCAAAGAAGCTGTGAGTATAATTTTTGCATTGTATTTATTTTCTTAATGTGAAAGGTTTTACTGCCACAACGAGTTCTCAAAATATTTGGAGGCTTATGAATGATGTGCAACCTTCCGTCTACTTTTTGTTTGTGTTAAAGAGAAAACCAGCAAGACTTATTCAATGTCTTCGGTTCTATGTTCACGGCTGTAATCTTTATCGGTATCAACAACTGCTCATCAGTCCTTCCTCATGTATCAATGGAGAGAACTGTAATGTACAGGGAAAGGTTTTCTGGGATGTATTCTTCATGGGCTTATTCACTTGCGCAGGTACACATCATCTTAACCTCTTCAATCAAATCTCTATTTGACCAACTAATAATTATGTAAAACAATTTCTTCTTGAAAACTCTTTTTATTCGGTTGGGAATGCAAATAGTCTCACATTGAATTGAAATAGGGGATATCCATGGTATATATGCGTAAGGATGACATCTCCATTTAGTGTAGTTCTTTCTAGCTCTATATACCACAAAACATAAAAGAAAGAGGGTTGTACAACTCTCCCCGAGCTTTTGCTTCCCAAAGCCCTCCCTTCCCAAGACCTCTACAGACCTTGCCGCCTGTCCATTATGAACCTCTTCTGTCCACATCTCTTCCGGTCATCCTCCGTCGCTCGTCCTTTCTTTGACCTAACCGTTCGACCTTCCGGCCTTCCTTTGCCCTTCGTCGTTCTTTCCTTTTCCAACCTCAGGATCTTTCTCTCTCCCATTAACCTAGGTGCCATTCTACGTTTGTCAACTCCGTCCATCTCTCCAACCATCCTCCTCAAACCTTGCCGCTTGTCCATTCAAGACTCCTTCCGTCCTCCTTCCTCCTATTCCAATCCTCTTAATGGCAAGTATGCTCTCTCCACCCTCATCTCTCTTTTCTCCTGGCATCATCTCTTCTCTCCCCACCCTTCATCCTATCCCGGTCACTAGCTTCGGTCAGCGAGGTCGATTTACCTTCAATGATCGAAGTGAAAAGTTGCAATGTGAGTGGGATCCCTTTTTACATATGGAGTGAATCTTGTATGTTTCTAGGAGAAGATGTGGGGTAAGTACATTCCTAATTCTTTCTAAGTCTCAACTAAGCTGGTTTGTGGAGGATATTGTTGAAAAATGCTCCAAGGCTCTGTTTCCCGTTTTTTGTGAAAAATGGACGTGATGGTTTTGGTGCAACAAGATTCTCTAAGTTCTACGGTTCCTCAGTTTGGATTATGCGATGCATTGTTTGACCATCAAATGGGTGTTGGTTTTTTTATTCATGTTCCTTCGGGCAATTTGCAGAAAGGTTGGTATTCTTTTGCGAGGATGCTCATCGTTTTTCAGTGCCTCTACGGATCATCAATTAAGCCGTTTTTCGAAGATAAGAATCGAATCTTGCAGAAATCCCGATCATGAGAAATAGTTTAGAGATGATGTGTTGTCAAGGAAAGTTTTTCAGACCTTGCCACTACGATGAAGAAACAAGTATGGTGCTGCACACAACCCCCTGTTTTGATACCTGAAAAACGAGCAAGAATTAATTTTGGGCAGAGATTACTGAAAAGCTAAAAATGTACTTCCAAGCAGATGTCATTGTTAATCCTTTTGTGGAAAATGCTTTGATTAAATTAGATCAAGGAGACCTGGAGGAATTAATTGTGAGCCAAGACAAATGGCAAAAATTTGGCTCGTTCTGTCAGGGTTTGGAGCCAAACCTTCAAGCCCAACTTTGGCTCAACCCATTTATTTCCTTAATCCATAAGTAAAGTTTTAATTGGCTAATTTTGGAGGTGGCTTATCAATTGGTTGTTAATGAAAGACTTGCTTACGAAAGAAAAAATTAGATGGCGGTGAATTTCTCTTTAAGATAATGGGCTTTTGGTAATTAAGGCTTTCTCCATATTGGTAAATTTTGAGGTGATGAATGAATAAAATAGAAAAAAGGCCGGTGGACATTGTCTATAAAAGAAGATCAAATTGAAAGAAAAATCTTGAAGTTGGCTGAGAGCCTCCTCGCCATTGAAGAAGAAAAAAATACACCATATGGAAATTTGAAAAGTTCCTTAATTCTAGTGTGTTATTAGTGTGGCAATGAGAAATTGGGCTGAGGTTTTCTCTTATTATTTATTTCAAGTTATCGAGTTGTGGTGCTTGAATTCAAATAGTTCTTGTTGGGTGGGAAGAGAAAGTTGTAGACGTGTTCGAGGATTTCTTTTCAATCTCCATCATAGTAGAACCTGCACTTGCAAAAGTTTAGACGTAGTCCCGAGTTTGGGGTGAACCAGTATATTTTTTGGTGTTGTTCTTCATTTTTCCTACGCTTTATTATTTACAATTTTAGATTGATTGCTTATTTGGCTCTAACCTGTAGAAATGGGAGTTTGGGATATAATTTAGTTTGTTTCGTATTTATTTATATCTTGTATACAATCAATGTTCTTGCTGAAATTTGAAAAAAGGAATAAGCTCGTGCACAGTCGGTCATTATATACAAGAGGTTTTGGAGGTTGGATTACGATAAAAAACCTCCCTTTAGATTGTTGGAGCAAACAAACGTTCAAAGCTGTTGGTGCTTTATTTCAGAGGACTGGAAAGTATTGCTGCAGAAACTTTGAATCTTCTTAGCGTCTTTGAAGCTAGAATTCAAGTGAAAAAAAATCTTTGTGCTTTTATCCCATCGATTGTAGAGATTATAGCCGAAACGCGGGGAAAGATTTATTTGAATTTTGGTGATATCTATCAATCGATCCGCCAAGTAAGATCAAAGGTCCTTTATTTGTTAAAGATTTTACTAATCCAATTGATATTGTTTGATTGTCACAAGTCATGCAAGATGAAGAAGTGGATTTCGATTCTCTAAATCCTGAATTGAAATTTCTTTTACCTTCTTGACCTCTTCCAAAATTTTCAAGAAGTCCACTAGTTCGCAAATCAACGATTGTGTTTTCAATGCCAAACACTTCAATTTCTTGTCAGAAACTTTCCCAGGCTGACGACTCCGGTTCCTCTCCACACTGGAAGTAGTTTTTAAACAAGAAGGATGGAAATTTGGTGAAGGATAAGGTGGAGACAGATTCATTACGGAGAGAGAAAGTGGATTGTCATCTGTCTTCGAAGGACTCCAAGAAGCGTTCTCGCCTGCTGAAGTCGTTCCCTAAACATTTTAATAGAAAAAACATCCTTCAACTCTTGGGCAACATTAGTCAACTCAGATGTGTTCGAGGAATGTTGTGTCAAGGTTCCAAACTCTGGTTTTTTCCCTGACAGGTCAGCTAATTCTCCACCCAAGCCTAACTCCTTTAATTACTGAGATTTAAGATCCCTGGCTGAAACATACATTTTTGTGAGAGGTACCCTGAGCACACCACCTAGTATTTCTCGATCCAGCAAGCATGATTCAGATGGAGATTCAATTGCAAGTGCCAGTAGTGAAGATTTAGTAAGATCAAAAACCAAGGAGACTGTAAGACCCCTAGTTATAGAATTAGTAGGAGTTTGAAAAATATTTGTATGGTTATTGGAAGAGGGGTATGTTAGTAATTGGTTAGTAAGTTTGTTAGGGATAAATAGTGGGTTTGGGTTTAGGGAAGGTGGTGAAGAATTTTGTGGTGATTTCCTAATTGGGGAATTTGGGAGAGGATTCTCAGTGCTCTTGAATGTGCTGAGGTATATTATAGTTTTTTTTTTAATATTGCAATATTATTCTATCTTTTTGTCTTCCTTGTTTGTTTAGGAGTATTTCCTTGTTAGGCAGAATCCTAACAAATTGGTATCAGAGTCCTTTGTTTGGGAATATCACTATGGATTCAGTTCGAATATCACTGCAGTGTTTTAAAAAGCCTTCTTGAGTGCGCACCTAAGCTCAAGGTGTAGGTCTGGCGTCTCGCCTTGGAAAGGCGAGGCTCACAAAATGGGGCGCGCCTCAAGCGCACACCTTTTGTGATGCCCCAGGCTCAAAGCCTTGGGCCTTGGGGCTTTTTCCTTTTTAAAAAGTAGTGATAAAAGAATTAAGTTACTAAGTTCAAATGCAAAATTTCTTGTGTTTGGGGTCTTTTATTCCATATTTCCACTCCAATTAGGCTTTCTCTTTTAAATGTAATATTTTTTATACGTAGTGCGCCTCACAAAATAAAAGCCCGCGCCTTTTTGTGCACCTTGGACATTTAAAAACATTACAAATATGTGTTGGGTTTAAGAAGATGTTAATGATTCTGGAAATGGAAAAATAATAAAAAAAATATAAAGTATTTTGATGTGAAATGATGTGAAAATGAAAGTTTTGGATGGTAAAAGAAACAAAACTCATATCAATTCAATTTTGAGGTGGAATAATGCGAAAATTTAATAGAAAAAGTTTAAATGAGGTTAAAAGTAAATACAAGTTCTTATTTGTGGTTTTGTTTTCTTTGAATTTCTTTGGGAATGAAAGTTCGAAAATAAAGCTCTATGAAAAGTTGAATATTAAGAAAAGTAACATATTGAAAAAACTTCATCCTTTGCTAGAAATGACATTAGCAATTTACTAACGTGTGAAATTATACAGTTGCGTATAATCATGATCATAAAACTAAAAATAACTGAGCTGAGCTAAGTTGCTAACGGACCTAATCCTTAAAAAAATTCGTTGAAATGGGGTGAAAAACGGGATCAGAATTTTACACCGGGTGTAGAACTCAAGCCCACTAAATGTTTTGTTTTTGTTAAAATCTTGTATATGTTTAACATTAATATTTAGTTTCCTGAGATTTTGAATGCCCATTCAGTGAAGAATATCTTATATCGAACTAATTCAAAAGTTTGTCCTAATGTGCAGGTGATTGTTGAGGTTCCATATCTGTTTGTACAAGTAGCTATCTATCTAATTATCACTTACCCAATGATTGGATTCGATGGATCAGCATCCAAAGTATTATTGTGTTTCTACTCAATGTTCTCAGCACTTCTTTACTTTAATTATCTTGGGATGCTGCTTGTCTCCATCACACCAAACTATCAAATTGCTAGCATTTTGTCCTCTGCCTTCTACACCATGTTCAATCTCTTTGCTGGCTTTCTTGTTCCAAAACCGGTAAGCTACGATATCTGACTAAAGTAAAGACAAGCTTCTCCTTAGTGTTTATTTTGAACAAAATGCATCTTTTCTCTCTATAATTGGGACTGAATCTAGCCATAACTTTGAACGAAAGATACCACAAATAATTTGTTTTGACTCTTGATGTTTAAACCGTTTGGTTTCAAAATCTTGAATGATAGATCTGGTATGTGGGCATTTAGGATTTTTCTTAACACGTAATTTAAATATCAAGGACCAAAAAGATTTTCATGGAGAGGACCACCAGAATTTAAAGTGCTAGAACTAAATATGGTTATATAATTAGTGTCTTTGCAAGTATAACTGGAAGTTATCGAATATAAATATATATGTAAGCTGGAAAGCCTAATTCTCAGTTTGGGAAGCAAATTTTTTTTCTTATTATTAGTAATAAGAAAGAAGTTGATAATACCCAAATATTTTGAGATATAAACATTAACGAAAGTACGGAATAAACCAAGTTTTCGAGGCACTTGTGCCCTCTCAATCTTAGATCACACCAAGTCCCAACTCACTTGCCAAAATATTGCCCTAGCTTCTCCATTCTCTTTCCTCTCTATTTGTAAACAAGTATAACAAACTCCTTGCTAATTACTAATACACCCTTGATACTCTAATATCTTCCTAATATCATTCCTATCAGAAGTGAGATTCACTTTGTAGTAATAAGAATACTACAAGAAAGGAGGTTGATTTCTTTAGGAGGCTTGGTTCTTTGTTGTTTGATGGGACATTTGGTTGGGGAAAACAACAAACTTTTTTAGTGGGCAGATTGAGCGGGCTTGGAAGGAGATATGGAAGATCATAGATTATAGGAACTGTGGCAAACATAGAGCTATCAGTCACGAAGGATGCAAATTTACAAATATTGTAAAACTTAGTTCCAACTCTTAGAGCCTATTAGCAAATAGATCATATTGCTAATAGAAGTCTATCAACGATAGTCTTATCATTGGTAGATTTTGTTATATTTGCAATTCTTTAAAAATATTATTATGCACTTAATTATTAGTCTGAAAAGTGCTACCATTGAAATTACCCTAGACTTTTAATACGTATGTGGGCTCAAAAAAACGAGTTACCAAATGTTTTTCCATTTTATGCAGCAAATTCCAGGGTGGTGGATATGGTTGTATTATATGATCCCAACATCATGGACTTTGAATTGTTTGCTAACTTCACAATATGGAGATGTAGACAAGCCATTGAAGGTGTTTGAAGAAACAACAACAATATCAGCTTTCTTGAGACATTACTTTGGGTTTCACCACAACCAACTTCCCCTTGTGGGAGCCATTCTCATTCTCTTCCCAATCCTTATAGCTTTACTTTTTGGATATTGTATAGGAAAATTGAATTTTCAGAGAAGGTAAACATGTATACCTCTTTATTATTATTTTTTTTCCTGGTAAAAATCCTCTCTGAAAATTAATATTTGGGTCATTTTCGTGCTGTCAATAGTTTCAATTCTGTATATATTCTGATAATAAGAGTTGAAGAATAATCATGTAATAGTTCATATTCACAAAAAGCTTAGCATCAATTAAATGTGATTGCGTGTTTCATTTCCATTGAATTCTTTTATCATCTTTTTGCCATAATGCACTAGATTTAGTATTTATTTGCTTTGATAAACACCAAATTGCACTACTACAAAATGGCAGTTTAAAACTGACATTATAAGGATAAAATCTTTGTTTAAAATTGACATCAAACATCATGTTATTAAAGGTCTTTAATATTGGTTTTCTTAATGTTGGTTTTTCCACGGACATAAAATATCATTTCTAATGTCAGTTTTCAACCAGACAATGAACATCATCTTCGATACAAGGTTTTCATCAGTTTTTTGTCGGTAGTCATTTCGGCATATATCAAAAAACGAAAACTATTTACAAAGAAAAAAAGAAAAATTGCATTGAACTTCAACGGTCGATTTACTAATCCTCGTGAGTAGAAAAATGATGAGCCTCTTCTTCCTCATCCACCCCCTTCTCGTTTTCGGCTTCCTTCATCAAACTTCCTTTCCTTATCATCCTCTTCATTCTTCTCGCATGTAGAACAACGATCGACCTCCTCCTCCACCTCCTTGTCGCCAGCTTCTTTCATCTCACTCCCTTCCTCCTCCATTCTAGTCGCCCGCTTTCTTCATCTATTTCGTTGGATCAACTACACTAAAATCTCAACCAAAAATAATCTTCCTTTCGGTATTTCATCATAACTCACCACTAAAAATCTCCAAATGAGAAATGTAGGATAGATAATATCCTAATCTATAAACCAAGTCTCTCTAAAATATGCACAAAATAAATAATCATCAATTAATGATCCATACAAAACTCAAAACAATTAAATGATCTATTCCAGTGTTTAGAGAGGATTACCTTTTAATCATGCAAGCTGCAACTTTTTTTTGAGCAAGAGTTTTTCATACTGTCTTTGTGTTCTTCATTTCATTTGCTCGTTGCTCACCTTGTTCCGCTGCAAAGTTCTTCCGTTGTTTGCAACATATTGAAGAATTCGTCAAGGGAGCCTAAACCTTTGCCATCAAGAAGGGATTCTTGATCTTAGGGGGAGCCTACAACTTCGGCACAAGAAGGATTCTCTATCTTAGGAGGAGCCTAAGATCTTTCAGCAAAGGAAGTTTGTTGAATCACAAGGAAAAATATCTACATGAGAGGGAGTTTCACATTCACGAATGGATAGCCGAGGTGAAGACACTAATATTTTCATACTTAGAGGGAGCTTGAGTTTATTTGAGAGGGAGTCTCACATCTAGGGAGAGCCTAGGTTTTGATTTAGTTAAGCTCTACAAGAGTCACTTAGTAGTTATTACAGATAACTATTATGTTGTAATTTACTTAACTTTTGATATTAGTGGATTATCTTTCTTGGACACACTGCCCCCTCAAACGTAGGTCCTACTTCATCGAACTAGGTTACCAACTTCTATGTTTCATTTCTTTACTTTTTCTTGTTGGCGATTCATTGTCACAGTTTGAGCTATATGTGTGACATTTTTTAGTGTGTGACTAGCCATCTATACACTTTTTCAATTGATATCAGAGCGAGTCACCTTGACAATATGTGCATCGATCATGAACGAGATTAAAGAAGATAGCTCCACCACTCATCCTCTAGTTATTAATAGATCTAATTACTCCTACTAGAAATCATATATGACTGCCTTTCTCAAGTCAATTGACAGCAAAACTTGGAAAGCAACTATTTCTGGTTGGTCGCATCCCACAACAAAAAAGATGGAAAAGATATATTGTAACCAGAATCTCAGTAGACCGAAGTTGAAGATGAAGCTTCCTTGGGGAACTCACGTGCTCTAAATGCCATATTTAATGGTGTAGACTATAGCATATTCAAGCTTATTAATTGAAACCTGCACTTTTGCAAAGGAAGAATGTAATATCTTGTCCACTGCACATGAAGGTACCTCCAAGGTGAAGATGTTAAGACTTCAACTATTGACATCTAAATTTGAGGCACTAGGAATGCATGACGATGAATTATTGTTGAGTTCAATGTTCGCTTGTTAGACATTACAAATGAATCATTTGCCTCGGGGAAGAAATTTTTTTATGAAAAATTGGTTTGCAAGGTTCTCATATCATTGTCAAAACATTTTGATTTGAAAGTGCTACGATCGAAGAAGTTTAAAACATAGCATCACTGGAGGTGGATGAACTATTTGGATCATTACTGATCTTTAAATTGTCCTTGGGTACTTCATCTGAAAAGAATAACGAGAGAATTACTCTTCAATCTACAATATAATAGAAGCATGGGGTAACTGATTAAGATTGTGATGACACTCTTGTCGAGTCCAAATGCTCTATTATCAAAACAACTCAATCGTGTGCTTAAACAATATGGTAAGAAGCTAATACTGTTGATCTCAAGGAAAATAAAACTGACAGTGGATTCATTCACAAGTCTTCCAAAACGCAGTCTTACAAGAAGGACTCTAACAACTCAGGTTTGTCTAACTCTTTTGGGGAAAATTTTTTCAGGTGCAGAGAATGTGAAGAATTTATATACTTTCAATCAGAATGTCCAAGCTTTCTAAAGAAACAGAACAAAGGCTATGCTGCAACCATGTGAGACAATGAGCCCGAGGACAGTTGCCACTCTAAAGGTGATGTTAAGCCTTTTGTCAACAACATCACGTCATACATCTTTTTCGTATATTCAGAGTTCAACATTTACATCAATGAAATAAAAGAGTATGCAAGGCAAAGTCTATTAGATTACCAAACTCTTTACGAGAGATGACAAGAAGACTTGAAGGTTTTGGATGTTCAAAAAGAAAGAATCGAATCCCAAATTGTTGATAGTCACATGCGCATGTGTACCATTGTTGAACTCACGTAGTAACTCAATCAAGTCCGAGTTGAGAAAGTTTCCGTGGTTAAAAACGTCAGAATGCTGAATTCTGGCACAGAGTCTCTAGATGTCAGATCCCCTCCCAGATGATCCTTTAAACCTAGAAAGAAGTGTGAAGACGACAAATTCAATATCTCTTATTGACACTTATCGTCCAAACTAATTTTGCTTATTTACAATAAATCAATTTACAGAAGAACCATCTTCAGCTTTTGTGGCGGATGACGTCTTCAGTAAGCACTTGACATTCTCTTGCTACCTACGGAGGAAAGATTTTAAAGAAAACAATGAGTTTGGAGGCCCAGTGAGTGTCAACATTTTGAAAAATAAAACATATTTAAATATTCATTCATTTTCAAAATAAAGAACATTCACATTAATTTTATCAATAGTTATAATAAAATACTATAAAAATCGGTGAATCATTTGAAATCGTTCAATTTGTAGCCTCATCCAGGCTCACCACGCATCAAGGATACTGACATACGACAAAGCATAGTTCACACATGCTCACGACGTCAGTAACACACCATTGCTTAGCTCACGCACATCTAATACCTGAGTAGCGATAAAACCAAAACAATAACTGCATCAAAACCTCACTAAACCTATACCCATCCATGGTTGATGCAAGGCCAATCTCCATGCATCAACAATAATCATCATCTTATGTGCACGTAAATAGACCCATCAGGTTAATCACAAGTCTACCATTGGGCTATTATCTACCTCGTCGAGGCTAATCACGTATATGCCCGCCGAGGCTAATCACATGTCCTGGGTACCAAATCCAGTGGTTTGGAAACCACTTTCCATAAATCTTTTAAAATCACTCTCCATCAAAACATATTTTTGTCAATAGCACATTTCAATTCATGGAACACTTCCATAAAATCATTTTCAAAACATCGTCATCAAAGCATATGTTTCGAATAAACATTTCGTTTTAAATAACTTTTGCAGCTCAAAACTTCAATCATAATTTATTAATTCTCAAGAAAAATTTGAAAAGAAAAACTATAGTAAAATCTCAATTTTAGAAAATTATCAAAAGCATTGAAGACAAAACATAATCTTCTCGACGATCCATTCAAATCCATAAATTTTTTTAAGAGTATTTTAAACTAAAGGGATGTTCACAGTTAATCCGACTTCCCCTTTGACTTTCTGTCTCTTCGAATTTCGATTATTTTGAAACTAATTTGATAATCCTTCTTGATCTCCAATTGGCCTTAATTCAATTATTCCAAAGATTAACCTTCAACTACAGTAAATTTCCAAACTAAGTCTAATTTTATCGAAAATTAAAGTTTTATTTTTTCAAAATCAAATTCTTACATACTTTTGAGCTTAACTTAAGATCCAAAATTACTTAAAAAATAACCAATTTTCTTTAATTATCCTCTAAAAACAATTAATTTCATTCAATTCCCAACAACCCTAATTTCATCCAATTTAGGTTACTTTGTAATTAATTCATTTTAATTACCTTAATTTACTTTAAGTCCCCCAAATTAATCTAAATTCAATCTCAAATTATCTTATTATTACCAATTGAGTCAATAATTAAACTCAGCGATAGTGAAACAAAAGTCAACAGTTTAATGACATACAAAGATGACAATCATCATCTTCAACCTCACGCCAGAGATTTTCAATTTTATTCAAATTTTCGGCCAAAGTTCCGGCGATGCTCTAACGACTAATTTCTCTCATTTCATCCACACCCACTTAAAATAACCTATGCCAACCTTTTACCCATGGATTAAACTACCTTACCTGAAATTTTGGAGCCTCGAAACGCCTTAGGATGCCCGGAATAGATCAAAGTTTCCACGGTTGCCTATTTTCCGGACAGGAAGTTGCAGAATCTTCAAACTTCCATTGTGATCAATCAAGACCTAAAAACACTTCATTTATTTTACAAAACTCTTCAACTACATTTAAATTAAATTATCCAATAGGTTAGAGCTAAGGAATTACCTCAGATAACCCCAAATTTTGATTCAATTCTTGATTGCTCTGTTTTTAATAAAATCTGGGTACCTTACAGTTTTATCTCAATTTGACAGCCTTTTCAGTCACGGTTTTCTTTCAAATCCCACCAAATTCTTAGCTTCTCGACTCTGTATATACAACCTGGATGCAAACAACATTTCAGTTCTGTAAATCAGCTCTATTTCCTCAATTTTCCTTTGAAATTAGCACAAACATCCTTTATGACAAATGTTAATAAACCTCTTATCTTACTGACTTCAAAATTTCAGCTTCCAATTCCTTTTCTAGAACTCAGAATTCTCAAAACACCTCAGCATGATCAGTTTGCTCGAATTTCCAGATCTATTTTAATTCAAAATTGACTCCATAATATTTCTTTTTCAAATAATCTTAAATTTTATCTTCCCAAAATATAGAATCTTGAATCTTTAGATTTTGATTTCTTGTATCGTGGAAGATCTCTTATCCTATTAGAAGAATCAAAATATATTTACAAAAGATATTAAGATATTTAAAATCTTTGATAAAAGATAATTCAATATATTCTTAAGATAATTCTTTTAAGAACCTATATATATGTGAATTACGGCTGAAGGAGAGTTGAGCAACTAGAAAATAAAGAATGGAAGAAAGGTTGAAGAGGAAATACTCTCGAAGGTATGATGTTGGAGTTTTAATATTTCTCATTCATCATACATACTACAGAAGTAATGTTGATTGCTCAGTCATTAACTTTATGATGGAGATGATGCTCATATATTTAACAAATCTAGCAGTTTATTATAATTATGTGTATATGAGCATTGGTTGATTATTTTCGAATCTCAAAAAGTTTGTCTCAAAGATGTATTTTGAAGTCGAAGCCTTGTTATGGTTGCTATTGTATGTGTTATGTTGATTCTCTGGTCTCTGACATCATAACGAAGTTGAACTGTTATTGTGATAAACATATAATACACTTTGTGGTTAGAAGTGTGCATATGATGTTGATTGTCTAGCCATTTACTATATGAAGAACTTGCATTGCAAGAACTGAAAGAATTAGGGGGAGCCTAAATATTATTATACATCAAATGTTAAAATAGGAGGAGTCTGTGTTCAACAAGATAGGGAAACCTATCTCAATATTGTATCTCATTCAATAAATCAGGGAGAGCCTGTATTTTTTATATATATGATAATTGTGCAGCATATACTATAGATGTTACTTAAGTCTATTTTAGTTATCTTAGCTGATTTATTTGATGTTAACAACTTTATTCTCACTTGATTGTAAGCATCCAAACTCTTGTTAATTAGTGAAGCATTATTCTTATTAGGGCATACGTGTCCCCTAGATGTAGGTGGTATCCACCGAATTGGGTTACTAATTCTCGTGTTCTCTATTTTATTATTTTATACATCACGTGTTACTCGTTCAGTTAATAACTATATAAATAACTAAACAATTTCTGGTAGTGGGTATATTTTCTTTTTCAATTGGTATCAAAGCGTGTTATATTTACTATATCAACAATGGATTCAATTAGAGAAGGAAGTTCTACTACTAGACCAACCATACTCGATGGGAAAAACTATGCATATTGAAAAGGTAGAATGACAACCTTTTTGAAGTCTATTGACAACAAGACTTGGAAGACACTATCATCTGGCTGGACAACTCCTGAGATTACTATAGAAAATGGTGTTGTAACACCTAAACAAGATAGCACTTGAACTAAAGCAAAAGATAACGCAACACTTGAAACTCACGAGCTCTAAATGCTATATTTAAGGGTATTGACAGGAATGTTTTTTGTCTCATCAATACTTGCACATCAGCAAAGGAAGCCTGAGATGAAGCTTCTTGTTGTTGCTCATGAAAGGGCTTCCAAAGTAAAAAGGTATCGATTACAAATTCTTTCGTCAAAATTTGAGAATGTTGGCTGATGAGACCAACTCAGAGTTCAATGTTCGTGTGTTGGACATTGCAAATTAATCCTATGCACTTGGTAAAAAGATTTTCAAAGAAACACTTATCAGGAAGGTTCTGCGCTCGTTGCCAAAGAGATTTGACATGAAAGTGACTGTTATCGAAGAAGCAGATGATATAACTACGATGAAAATTGATGAGCTATTTTGTTCATTGCAAAGTTTGGAGTTAACTTTCAGTACTGACACTGACAGAAAAGGGAAGGGACTGGCACTGCAATCTGTTACTGTTGAAAAACCTACAACAGAGAAAGACAAGAAAACTTATGAAAATCTTGCAAACTCTATAATTCTCTTAAAAAAACAAGTTTCAAAGTTTGTTAAAAGATTAAATAAAAGAACCAGCAGTCAGGGACAAGGGCAGGAAAATACATCCAGATATATTAATTCAATTGGTCGAAAGAAGGAAGTAGAACTGGGAGGAAATAATCAACTGACTAAAAGCAGTCGAAGTTTTAGATGCAGGGAATGTGAAGGCTTCAGACATTATCAAGTTGAATGCCCTACCTACTTAAAAAGACAGAAAAAATGGCTTGTTATAACTCTCTCAGATGAAGACACAACTTCAGATAGTGATAGTGATGGAGAAAGTCATGTCTTGTTAAGTAATGACTTTGAAGATAACACCAGTAATAATGAAGATTCTGAACCACTGAATAGATTGCTAATAACTGAAGCAATGACAACTGCTAAAGAGTATGCAAAATCAGCTAAATATGAAAGTAATGAAGAAGATCTAGCTGTTTTAGAACAACATAAATGCAGAATACAAAATCTAATAGAAGAAAATCATAGATTGTTGACCATCATCTCTGATCTCAAGAAAGAATTAAGAGATACACATCATGAACTGGAAACTATCTCAAAATCTGTACGAATGCTAAATTCTGGAATAGAAAATTTAAATGAAATACTCAAATTGAGTAGGACCTCAGGTGATAAGAGAGGAATTGGCTATGATCAGTCTAACCAAATGTATGTTTCCCAAGTTATGGTTGCTTCAATTCACGCGAGAAATTCTACTGATCAGATACAGAAGACAATACCCAAGACAACAACAAGTAAACAAAGATGGATATGCAATTACTATGGAAAACCAGAACATATTCGTCCTTATTGTTTCTATCTTCATTCCGCTCATCTTTACAAACGAAAGATTATTCCAACAAAATCTTAGAAAATTCGAGATCAAAGGTCAAGAATACTAAGTTCGAATGGAGAGTATAGACAAATCCCAAATGCAATGTTGCTTTAACCACAGTACATCAATCCTCCAAAGAAGGTTGGTATTTTGACAATGGTTGCTCATGACATATGACAGGTAATCAAGTACTTCTGTCTGGATTGAAAGAATGCAATGTTGTTTTATTTCTTGGCAAAGATGACATTGTTAAGTCAAACTTTCCTGTACTACATGATGTACGTCTTGTGGAAGGACTCACTGCAAATTTAATCAGTATAAGTCAATTGTGCGACCAAGGATATCATGTTACTTCTCAAAAGATAAATGTTCGGTAACAGACATCAATCACACAATAAGCATGATTGGAACACGTCTCTCTAACAATTGTTATTACTAGACTCCTCTAAAAGATCACAAAGTTTGTAATATGTCTAAAACCAGGGAATCAACTTTATAGCATAGAATATTGAGGCATGTTAACATGAGTTCTATCAGGCGAGCTGTTAATAAAGAAGCAATGATCGGGATTCCGTCTTTAAAGTTTAATACATATATTCTATGTGGAGATTGTCATATAGGGAAACAAATCAAAGTCTCGCATAAAAAGACAGGTTACTGCACCACAACAAGAGTCTTAGAACTATTGCATATTGATCTAATTGTTGGATTTTATGTCCTAAAACTCGTAGATAGTAAATGTAAACCGTTGACCGTTATTAATAAACAATTATTATTAAAATGAATAGTAATTGATTATTTTTGTCTAATTAACCCAAATCCAATAAACTAACATCCTAAGCTGTTTTATGAGTCC
>JBBPDJ010000002.1:7258507-7271079 GCA_037974625.1 Cucumis cinereus | reverse complement strand
AAGAATAAGAGTTTACTTGACAGTGAAAAACTGTCAAGAATAAAGTTTTACTTGACAGTTTTTCACTGTCAAGTAATTCAGTGTCAAGAATAAGAAAAGTTTATTCTTGACGGTTTTCTACTGTCAAGCATTCGTTACTCTTGACGATTTGTCACTGTCAAGTATAATGTAATTCTTGACGCTTTTCAAATGTCAAGTAAAGTTGATTATGTAATTTGTTTTAAAAAAATAATATTTAATGTACCCTGTATTTGCCCTTGTTTTGCACCTATTTTGCAATCCTAAAACTATAATACACAATGTAAACATAAGAAAAAAAAACATACATTCATTGTTGGAAATCAACCAATAAGTACACTAATCAACCATTAATTATGTAACAAATGTTCCATCTCAAAACCTTGAAGTTCAAACTATTAAGTATAAACTTTCTAAAAAAACAAAAATAGAATATTAACTATGTTCATCCCTCTAATACATACACTCATAACAAAAAGATCATAGATAGAAAGCAAGAAAACAATAATGAAAACTGACAACAAGGCATTACATACCAAGAGCTCGTAAATAAGAACAAAAAACTAAGACCATGATGCATCATCATCGAAAGCGCCACCAAAATAAGATTTGAACAGTGTAACAGCCTGTAAGCAAAACACAATCATAAGTCCCATAAAAATAAAATAAGTTTCTTTTATTATTGGCTAAACTTAATTTCACATAAATTTGGCCATAAAAACGGTGTTTAGTATCCTAAACAAGCCAACTATGTATAAACGATGTCTGAGGAGGGTCGTAGACATCAGGAGCCCATGTCACAGTCATCTTAGGTGACTCCCCATAGTGTCGTGCTCGGCTACCTTTCATTGCTGATACGAGCTTCGCAAGCACCTGGATGTTAGAAGTTGAGTCAGAAAACAGAAGGTGGAAGACAAAATGCAAATATGCAATGGCTTCACTAACATTTAATTTTCACTAATTCATTATCTATAAGTGAATATCATATAACCACAAACGACCTCATATAATCTGCTGCTTTATGAGTAACAAACTCAAATTTGCACTAGGGGTGAATAAACAAAATATGTAGTATAATTGTGTAAAGAGAAAATCATCTTCTGGTTATACTGCTCATGAAATGATAACGAGAAAAGGGCGGAACAAATTAACTTCATACATCAGTATTACAAAACGCTACAACTTAGAAAGCAAAGCATACAGGCAACAACAGAATTGCCTCCACAAGAACACAAAAATATGGCATACTAAGAAAGAACACCTTTTTTTCATTAATGAAACAAATAGATGATAAGCCACTATTAAAAAGAAAAATTATGTTTTCTATATAAAATCTAGGATCATCAATCGTGTCAGCCAAACTGGTGAAGCTTATCCTTAGAAGTTCCAATACCCATACCATATTTTCTTTTGTGACAAAAAAAAATTATGATATCAATAGTTCCCATGAAAAAAAGAAAGAGAGATAGCAAAGCTACATAACTGAATACAAGAATTCATAAACACAGGACACAACTACAATCTTGAGAAGAAAAGAACTTACTGGTAAAGATATGAATCGTGAAAAGGCTTGATGCATAGACTCAGTACAGAACACATCACCCATCGTTGTTTGTGATTTCTTATCATTGTCTGAAGAATCATTAGGAGGGGATGTTACAACAGGGAGGGGAAAGGATTTTGATTTGCATAACCACTTCTTAGATGAGTTGCTCGCGGGAATTTCAAGCTCTTTTTGTTTGTTTCTATCATTTGAATTATCATTGCAATTCACATCACGTTTAAATTCTGAACTTTGAGTATCTTCAATGCTCAAAGGCTTCTTAAAAAATCCATCAAGATCATTAAACAATGCAGCATCAATTTCTTTCAAAGAAGACTGCAGATCATCCACAAAACCGTCTACACCTTGGACAGCCAACTTCTGATGAATCGAAGGAATGTCCATTCAGATTTATGTAAGACACAAGAAATATGCTAGAACCTACACATATATCCAGGATATCGTAAAACATGCCGGAAAGAAATTCGATCCAGGTGCAACCTATATTGTGCCTGTAAAAGTCTTACGAAGAATACAAAAAGAATAAGGACAATACCTCGCACAATAATCAAGAACGCAAAAACCCAATGAAAGGCAGCAACCATCATCCTATGCTTGTTCAGTTTCTCTACCTGAGTAACAAGTCAAAAAGTGCTTAAACATAAATAAGAAAAAATGCTTATAAACAATAAAATGATTCAAAACGGGGCAAATACTTTTTAAATTCTTTCTAAACTTAAATAAAAAAAAAGGTAATCTAGTTCAAAATGATACATAACGGGGCAAATACTTTCTTAACTTACCCAAACAATCCCAAAACGTTATGTATGATTAGAGTTTTTAAACACAAACAAGATTGAGGGAGGGAGGGGTTGTATCTCCTTAATCTAGCAACAAACACTTATGCAAAGATTCAAAAACTACACACATACAACTCAATTTCCATAAACCAACAATGCTCATTCTAAGAGACACCATACGGTGTTACAATTGAAAAGACCTAAATATCAATGAATGTGCATTGAAGAGGTTTCTGTGACATAAGGAACGATTCAACAATATAAGTAAAATAATTTGGACTCCTCAAGTCAAGTCAATTAAGAGAACAAATGAGAAAGATTGATAGAGTGGAAAAAGGCAATGCGAATACCATGTGGGAGCTGGAAATTTGGTGATCGGATAAGAATGAGGGAGGGAGGGAGGGAGGGAGGGAGGGAGGGACAATTAACAAAACCAAGAAGCCTAAGTTATCACAACATATTAATTTATCAGCATTGCTAAGTTGAGAACCAGAACAAATTCTCTCCTTTACATAAATTGGAGGTTCAAAAGCACCCTAATAATTGATACTTAAAGATGATCCAACAAGATGATTGTTGAGTCAAGACAATATAATTAGGCTATACAGATTATGATGCAAATCAGACCAATGATTGATTGAAATTTCCACTAGAAAGGAAAAGATCAACAACTACTTTCAAAAACTAAAGCAGAGAAAGTGACAAATCATAACTAAGCATTCAAGCGCAGGACAGAAGATGTGATATCTGCTTTAGCATTCATAAAATGCCACTGTAAAAGCCTATTGTACAACAACTTCAATGGATGTGCATCAACCATCCGGCAATCTCCCATTTTCCCCTTTTGAGCATCATTAGCAAAACTCAAAGTAGATGTTGTGCTGCCCCAGCTATTACCAAACCCATCTGTCACTGAGCATCTTACACGAGATGGGCTTCCTTTTGAAAGTGATAATATGGATATGGATGAGGCTCCACTGAAGCTGGCTTATTTTTCCGTTTCTTGTTATCATAAAATACTATGTTTTCAAACCTGCAAAGCTTTGCTTACAAACCACTTATGACGCAAAAAATCATTTTACTTGGCAGCATGTAGATGCAAAGAAAGATGTGGTATTTGGCTACTACAAGGATCAAGACATCATTGTTTTCAATGTTTAGTGCAACACAATCATGCAATTCTCAGATATGAGAAAGCATACTTGGCCAGACGACGGTATAAATGTTTGTGGTAGCCAAAGAATGCACAATAAACAAACATGAACATGGCACAACTAATGGTTTAAATTTTGATTGTACTTGTAAAAAACAATACCTTTTTCCCTTATTGGGGTCGTGAAAAAATTCACAAGAATCGTGTGGGCCAAGGGCAATTAGACTTCCCAATTCTGTCACTGATAATGAGAATACCTATATACAAAACAAAGTGTAATCTAATTCGGTGAGGTATCAAATAATGATTATAAAAAGAAAAAAACCCTAAGAAATCGTTTCAACAAAAGTTCATCACTGTGTCGGATTTAGTTTATTCTCACAGTAACATTTTCTTGAGAACAACTCAAGCTGTTATGATTTCAAAAAGAAAAAAAAAATCAAATGCATAATGATCTTAATCTATACAAGTCATCATTCAATTATCGTCCTTACTTTCTTACAAATAGTTTGATTTTCAAAAACAGAAAACTGATTGTTGTTCACAGTGCCACGAACATGCATTGGTATTTCCAATACCATCTACTCCATCAAGGAAATGATACTACTTTTCCACACCTCTAAGATGACAAATATGGAACCTGTGGAATAATAGTCAGCAACGTTAACCTAGAACTTCAGTTTAACTCATTAATTCAGATTTCATAAGCTTGCATAACAAAAGGAGTAAAATATCAGCTCCTATTGAAAGGTATATTCCAAACTTTTTAAATATATAAAGAGTTTAGTTCTGTCTTAGTTCTCTTGTTGTTAATCTTTTCACTAATCATCTAACCAAAACCTAATTTGTTTAGAAAACCCAACACCCAACTTACGAGCTATCACCTCAAAATTTCTCTCTACGACGTCGAGCACTAACGACACCGATTCTGCATAAACCCTAGCCCTCGTCTCTACTTCCCTAAGCGCAATATCTCCAGCAGCAAAACCGACTAAGCAAGGCGCAATCGGATGCTCCATCGTAAACTCCTCCCTCATCATCCCTAGAAATAAGGGAGAGATCAGAGTGGTGAACGGTTGAGAAACGGATTAGGGCTAAAGAAGGTACGAACGAAAATACCGTCGACATTTTGCGTTTAGGTGGCCGACGCTTCGGTGCAGGTGGTCGGCACTCCAGGTGTAGTTGGCCGGCGCTTGTGGTGCAAAGAGATCATTGGCGTCGTTCTTCACTTGACGTCGTTCTTCACTTTGCGCAGACGAAAGATTTTGAAAAGAAGGCAAGGGAAAAGAAAGACGAAGAGAAAAACGAGAGAGAAAAGAAAGGGAGTTTCACGATTTTGGGAAAGAGAGGGAGGGAGAAGACGCATTTTTTAGAATGGAATGGGTGCTCAAAAAAAAAATTTGAATTTAACTCTATTACTTGATGGTTAAAATCTGTCAAGTAAAAACACAATAAACTTGACAGGTAAAAACCGTCAAGTATTGAAAAAAAAATCAGCAAAAAATTCTAATTTTTTCTCTTTTGTTTATTCTTGACGGTTTTTAACTTTACTTGACGGTTTTATACAAACCGTCAAGAATAGAAAATTTGAAAGTGTCAAGTAAAGTTTTTTTTTTAGTAGTACTTCATCAGAGGGTTACTCAGGCAGAGCTTTGAATATTGTGTTAACAAGTTGAGTCTAATTGGCATCTATGCTTTAACTTGAGGGGGAGTGTTGGAAATTAGGGTATAGTGGAGTGTTTATAGCCTCGATGGTATTTGTGTAATTTATTGTATTCTAGTTTTATTTCTTTTTTGTGGGGGCTTATTATAGTCCATATATATTCTTCCATCATGTACTCTTTTGATTATTAGAAAATAATAAGAAATGTTTCTATCCTGGTTTTTTCTTCTTGTACTAGGTTTTCCACGTATATCTTGTATTTTCTTTTCTTCCTCTTTTTCTGTATTTATCATTTTGATATTGGGGATCATTCTTATTATTGTTGTGACAGTACACCTAAAGTAGAGAAGATATCGAACATAAAGAGATAATTTCCTTTTATCACCTAAAGTGAAGTTGAAATTAGAGGGCTGGGAGCATTACCTACAATAGTTTATATCTCCTCCCACAATGGTCTCTAAATGAACTTCGTGAGCCAAATAGAGTCAAAGATAAGAGAACATAAAGAATCGTTTGCCACGGAATCCCCAGGAGAGGCCACAAATAGATTCCATACTCCAAAAAAACTATGAAAATGTATAAACTTTTTTCCAATTCCTCTACCGCTTGAACTTGTCTTGATTATAAAATACCTCTCTATGCGACCAATGCAGTTACATGTTTTTTTCCTTTAGTCATCTTTGCAACAAAAATAGTTACATGTTCTACCATAGAAAAAATAGAAATCAGTTCAAAGGTTAAATAATATGAGAGCTATTAAGAAAATAAAAAGCATGAAAACCTCACAAATAATAACTCACATACAGCTTTCATTTCTCATTGCAAATCCCTCTCTTCATAGCGGAGAGAGAAGGTAGCTCTCAGAGATGGAGTACTACGAAGATATAAGCCTCCAATGATTGCTTTGAAAGCTCCATAATGTTCAATATCACCAACGATGTCTCCGCCTTTGTCTAGTACAAGCACTGACAAGTCAATTCAATACAGGATATAAGAATCGATTATGATACTTTACATGAAGAATACAAAATGAGCTAAAAGGGATCATCACGAAGAAAGCATACTCACAGAATGGGGGAAGATAGACAGAGAATAAAGAGATTGGAGAACTCTGATGACTTAACCAACTCGTTCAATTGAAGTATCAATCTGGTTTCAAGGTCGACATACAATCTAGGGGCTAGCATTCAATAAAGCTTATGAAGATCGAAATGACGACCGTCAAAGATACAAGTAAAATACTAGCTCGTAAACTTGTAAACTTGCAAATCAATTGCTTATACTTGTATTTTGTAGTACAAAAATCCTTGATATTCGAGAATTTAGCACCCAAATAGCTGCCATCCGGAATAGGATTTAGATTTTTTTAGCTAGTTCCAATAGTGCTGATTAAGTAAATTTCAATAATAACTCACATAACCAACATCATGAGAATGTAGTTGGCTCACTGCATGCCTGCTACCAGACTGAAATAAAAGAGTATGCTATTACCTCCCCTACCACACAGATGGAAATTTTTATCATCAAAACATCCAAGCTCTTGAGAAGCTCATCCAAATTGTCACCAATAATCTCCACACGAGCAACAACCATTTTGAAAATGATGGAAGCGATTGGCATCTCTAACAATTAGAACCCTATTAGCAACTTTGGAAATAAGTTTAACGGCAGCGTGACAATCATCACACATCCTAAGGTTTTTAATCACTCTGATTGGGGAGCCTGATGGTGTCTTCATTAGGCCATATGCTATAGCAAGCTTCTCACTGTGATAGCTAATATTGTCTACCTTTTGCTCGTCCTCAATATCGTGCAATACATTATCAATATCAGGAACATACCCCAAAGGTCGAATCTTAGATAATAAATCCTTTACCTTTTCATAAATCAGATTGGCCTCAGGGTGTTTAATATCCTCAGACGTAAAAACATGGGCAACATTTCTTATTTCTAACCAACTCACTCCAGGTTCTTTCTTGACATTTCTTTCCCTCATCAATTTTCGAATCTCAACGACACCATCCCACCTCCTAACTCTCGCATGCATGTTTGACAATAGAATATAAGTTCCAACATCTCTAGGCTCCAACTGTAGCAAGTATTCTGCTATTTGCTTCCCTTTATCATAATGTTTATGAACATAACAAGCATTGAGAAGGGTGCGCCAGGAAACAACATCCCAATTTATTTGATTTGACCTCATAAAATTCTCAGCTTCATCCAGTCGTCCAGATCTACCTAAGAGTCCAACAATACAAGTATAGTGCTCCAATCTAGGAACAACTCCAAACTGTTTCATCAAATGATTAAAATAGTAGAATCCTTCGTCCACCAGTTTTAAATGGGCACAAGCAGACATAACACCAATAAAGGTTACATAATTAGGGCACTGCCCAGTAGCCAACATGTCCTGGAACATGCTTAACGCTTCCTTGCCCAGACCATGGTGTGAGTGGCCAGTTATTATTGCATTCCAGGTAATGATATCACAACACGTCATATTTGAAAACACACGTTGTGCTGCTAAAATGTCCCCACTTTTGGAATACATAATGATCAAGGCATTACCTACTATAACATTGCCTTTGAGACCTGATTTCTCAGCACGTGCATGTAACTGATCCCCAAGGCTTAGTGCAGACAAAGCTGCCGCAGAGTTGAACAACACTGCCAATGTATATTCATTGGGAGGAATACGATCAATTTCCATCTTTGGAAACAGATCCAGTGCTTCTTCAAAGAATCCATTTTGAAAATAAGCTGTCATGATCGATGTCCAAGAAACAATGTTTCGGCTCTGTAACCGATCAAAAAAGATTCTTCCACTCAATACATTACCACACTTCCCGTACATGTCAATGATAGAACTTCCAATATAGACATCACAGTCAATATCACTTTTCAACATTTGAGCGTGAACTTGCTTACCTAATGTTATATCTTTAAGACTAGCACAGAGGCGGAAAATTGTAACATAAGTGGCATTGTTCCATTCTATGCCTTCACTAATTATTAACTTCAGAACGTCTACAGCTTCTCCCGTATGTGTGTGCTGTACAAGCCCACTCATTACCAAATTATAACAAAATATGTCATAACCTGGGACAGTATATAATATCTGCAGTGCTGCTTCTACATCTGAACATTTAGAGTACACCTGAATAAGTGCATTCTTGACATATTGATGGAACTCCAATCCAGACTTTAACGCATACCCATGACATTGCCTCCCTTCTACATACATTTGAGTATCACAAGAAGATATAACAGTAGCAATCACGTATTCATTGGGGAAGATATTGTCCTTCACGAGCATCTTTTTGAACAACTCGAAAACTTCCAAGGGACTACCATTTTGCATGTACCCAGCCATTAAAGCACACCAGGACACAACATTTCTTCTAGGCATACTATCAAACATTTTCCGAGCAATCGATACTTCATCACATTTCACGTACAAATTAATAAGGGAATTCATTTCGTTCAGTTTGGAGTCTCTATAGTTGTGATTGGTGATGGTCAGATGGGCATGGATTATTCTACCAAATTTTAAGTTCTTGGCATCTGCAACTACCTTCAACAGCTTTATGGGGTCCTGGTGAGGAGAAGCAAAGAAATTGGACCTGGATAGAAATGGTGTAAACTTCACAGGAATAATGTCACTAATTGGTAGTTTTAACATAGACATTAGAAATGCTTTGAATTTCCAGTTGAAAAAAGAGTCAACAAAGAATACTAAGATTTAGTAGCATTGCTGAAAAACCACTTAAATTCTTTCTGTCGTTGATCTTTCTTCTTCCGTTCCTTTCTATAATATTTCCTTCCTATTTCTCTTTGCTTGTTTTCTTGTTGCACGAGTCATGTTGATATGTATAGAAAATATTCAGAGCTTCACACCTGTAGTTGAGAAATAATTATAAACATTTTAGAGGTAATTGGCAGAGGAGAAGACTAAAGCATTATTTTCACGTCGAAATAACAACTTAGTTAACGCGGCGAAGAAGAAGGCTAGATAAATTCGACAATGGAGTGCCGGAAAAGGGTAACATATTCAAGTGAGGGTGATGTTACCGGATTCTGCGTTGCGTTGCGTTGCAATGTGGAGAAGGAGACGAACAGCGGAGGTACGGGTGTGCGGGATTAGACGGTGGAGTGGCACAAACAGGGGAAATTGCCAAAAAATAGGACACATTTTTGAGCCCTAAACCCTAAACTAAAATCTCGATTTCCCCTTCGTATCAATTAATCTAAGCGAGGAAGAACACCACCAATTTGAATAAATTTTCAAAAACTTGTTTAATATGGAATTTATAGCGGCTTCCAAGTGTAGCTACCGTCCGTCGGAACCACCGTTGTAGTCGAAGTTGCAGAGAGGGAAGCGTTTGAGTCTTGTGGGAGACTAGACGGTGGAGTTGGAATAGAGGAGACGCAGGCGAGAAGGGAAATTTTGGGGTTTTTTTTTGTACGGATGGGCCTTTTCAGGGACCCATTCGATTATTTGCCCAATATTAAAACTTCAATGAAAAATGACCTTCTGAGAATGTCAGCACCATGTGATTTTACCGTTTTGTCCCTAAAGTCAGTGCGCGCGCCCCCGACCTACTCGATGCACGCTACACGCTTACTCAATGCACGTTACTCGTCTACTCGATTGCTCGATACAAAAGTCAAACGACATACGCTTCGTTGACCACTCGATGCACGCCACACGTTGCATGTTACTCGACATACTCGATGCATGTTACCCTCAAAATTTAAAAAACATACATACGCTTAAAGTAACCCTTTCCAGACGTTTTCTCCACTCTCACTTTTTCCAACTTTCCTGTGCTTCCATTCTTTGCTCTCTTGTTCCGACGAAACTTCTTCCCTTTCATTTCTCAGTGCCCGACGTCTTCCCTTTGAAAAGATAACATTTTTCTTCATTCTTTAATCGCTTCATGCATGCATTCATCTTCTCTTTATAACGTTTTCTTCAGTGTTTGCATTTATTCGAGTCGATGTCATCAAGTTCATGCATTCATTTTGTATTGCTTTTGATTTTCTTTGTGGCCGTCGTCTTCTTCTGGTACATCGTCAGTAGGAAAATGTAAGGTTTGCGTTATTCATGTTGTTTGCGTTGGGGAATAGCATCGAGTGTTGAGGGTAGGGCAGCGTGTTCAGGTTGTTTGCGTTGTGAAATCATTCGAGTGTCAAGGGTAGCCCGAGTCGAGTAACGTGAATCCGAGTAATGTGCATCGAGTATGTCGAGTAACGTGCAACGTGTGTCGTGTAACGTGCATCGAGTATGTCGAGTAACGTGCATCGAGTATTTTCCAGAGGCAAATGCTAACTTAATTTGATTTTTTCCTTTGCAGAATGGCTACCCAATTTAAGATTGATGTGAAGGATCGATTTCCCGCTCAAGCTACCAGTCTTTCTTCCCACATTTCGATTGCGAACAAGATTGTGAAGGAGAAGCTAACACCTACACAACTTGCTCTCTTCAGAAGGACAGTCTTTGGGCTGTTTGTGGATATGGATGTTATCTTCAACAGTCCACTGGTGCATTACATTCTGCTGAGAGAAGTGAAAGACAACAATAGGGATGTCATGACGTTTGATTTGAATGGCACCCTTGTGAGCTTCACGAAGGACGATTTTCTTCTGATCACGGGGTTGTGGCCGGCCCCAATGCTGGAATTCCTGAAAAGGCTGAGTGCGACTTGCGGGACACAGTCCTTAAATACTACAAGAAGCTCATCACCAAGGGGATTCACAATAATGTCCTTGAAGCAGAGTACAAGACAATGGAGTTTGAAACTGATGTAGATGCTGTCAAGATGACGTGTGTCTACTACACAGAACTAGCAATGATGGGTAGGGAGAAGACGAGAGCCTATGTTTACATGAGTCTCTTCAATGATGTGGAAAACATGGACTATTATAGTAGTCTAAACTGGAGAAACATTCTATGAGAAAAGACTTTCCCAGGTCTGCCACGAGGATTGGTTGGCAAGGCTGATAACTACAAGAAAATGGTGAAGAATAACCCAGATTATATTATCAAATACAACCTACCGGGATTTTCTCATGCATTCCAGGTAAAACCTATTCCTTACCTGTTTGAAATATGTTTGAAGTATTCTGGTTTAATGTGTGTTACGGGTATGCAGTTGTGGGCATACGAGATAATATCCACTGTTGCTGGGAAGTGTGCAACTCGACTTAGCAACCACAGAATTCCTCGTTTCTTGAGGTGGGAATGTACATACTCCTTACCCACCAAGGCCTTGCAAAAAGATGTTTTTTAGAAGGACAAGGTAAGTAATTACTTGTTTAAGTATAGTTTAATAATAGTCTAACCAAACAATCTCATTAATGCTTTCTTATTCATGCAGTTAGTGATCACAACCCATCTAGTGATGTCTGAGGAAGAGAAGACGTATAGAGACACTCCTATTAACGATAGGCATGTATACGGGTCTGACGAGAGCGAGTCATTTAGTGGGGAAGATGACCGCGCTGGACATGTTGATGACGTAGAGGAGGCCTCGTTGGACGAAGATCAACACTACCCGCAAGAGGATCCTATACCTTCCTCACATGACGAAGACAGACAATAGTCCGCGGGCCGACAATCAGACCACGAGACGATCCATTCCGATCCCCACACTAGGGAGGAATCAAGAAGAGTTGTTGCACCCTACGGACTGTTAAGTGAACTAGTCGAGCGTGTCACATCAATCGAGACAAAAGTAGGGGACATTCAGTCCGACCTTACATCTTTGAGAGCTGATGTGACAGATATGAGGTCGACCTTGCAGCACATTACGGACTTCATTGGTACCTTTTGTCGGGTAAGTTAAACAAATTTAAAAATGACTATTTTTGTTTGATTTTTTTCGTTTATGCAAGTTGACTAGGGCCTATTTGGTAACGTTCTCGTTTCTTGTTCTTTGTTTCTCGTTTCTTATTTCTTGTTTCTTCCATTTTGAGAATAAGAAACGAGACTATGTTTGATAACTGTTCTTGTTTCTTGTTTCTTGAAAAAAAAGAAACAGAAACATAAATGTGTTTGATAATTACTTCTTGTTTCTTGTTTCTCGTTTTTTCTTCTTGTTTTTTTTGCAACAATATATATATACATCTATGTGCATGTGTCGTACATTATTAATAAACATAAAAAAATTATTTTATCGAAAGATTATGTCATTTAATACAAGAAAGTCTTGATGACAACTAAATTATAATAACAAAATTGTATCATATATTGTATATGTTGTCCAAATTGGATCGTCATTGTCGTCTCTAACTCAAGTCATTTGTCCTGAATGACATCGAGTCAAATCCAACTTAATTATATAATTCTGTAAATATCGTAGTTGTAAAATATTAAAGTTAAGCTAAATGAAT
>JBBPDJ010000002.1:7220629-7253892 GCA_037974625.1 Cucumis cinereus | reverse complement strand
GGGGAGAAGGAAAGGGACATTGTCGGGAGTTATTTTTTTCATTCCTTTTGGCTTTTTTTAGACGTAGAAATGACTTTAAAGTTTGTCTGGGTAGTAAATGCATAAATGCTCTTAGAGTGTTAGTTGATATTGTTTTTCCGTTGCCTTTGGTTTTTTGTAGTTTAGAAATGGCCTTACAGTTTGTTTAAGGTGTTAAAGTCACAAATGTTCCTAAGTGTTAGTTTATGTTGTTTGTGTTGAGTTTAAAATAAAGAATTAGGTGTGTGCGTGTGGGGGGGGGGGGGGATTGTGGCGGAAGTTATTTTTTCATTTATTTTGGTTTTTTTTTTTTTTGGACATAGGAATGGCTTTAAAGTTTGTTTCGGTAGTAAATGCATGAATGTTAGATGATATTGTTTTTCCATTGCATTTGGTTTATTGTGGCTTAAGAATGACTTTAAAGTTTGTTTAGGATGTTAAAGTCATGAATGGTCCTAGTGTTAGTTTTTTTTGTTTGTTTTTGCATTACCTTTGGTTTTTGTGGTTTAAGAATGACTTTCAAGTTTGTTTAGGGTCTCAAAGTCATGAATTGTAAGTAAGTGTTAGTTTATCTTGATTGTGTTGACTTTGCTCAAAAAGTAGGTGTGTGGAGGGGGCATTGCCGGAGGTTAATTTTTCATTCCTTTTGGGTTTTTTTTTTTTTTTTTACATAGAAATGGCTTTAAAGTTTCTTTGGATAGTAGATGCATGAATGTTCCTATAGTTTGATTTTATGTCCTAAAACTCGTAGATAATAAATGTAATTCATTGATCGTTATTAATAAAGAGTCATTATTTTAATTTCAATAAATAGTTATTGATTATTTTTGTCTAATTAACCCAGATCCAATATTATTGATTATTTTTGTCTAATTAATTAACCCGGATCAAATAAACTAACATCTTAACTTGTTTTATGAGTCTTGAACTATATGTGGAGACATGCAAGGATCAATGTTTGAGATACAACTTAAAAGGTCTATAGTATAAGGAAAAGGTTGGGTACCTTATCCTGGTAACACTATGAATATGACTCACTTTGTATTTGATACAAACACAATGATCTGACGTGTTCGTGTAGGTGACACGCGTGTGGGGGTATCCTATGCAATGAGTTTGGATAAGACTGAACCACGAAATAGTAACCACTAAAAGTAACCCTATTGACTAGTTAGGTTTTCATTTCAAATAGGATGACCTAGGCAACTTAGTTTTAATCCTAAGTGTATTATGGACTCTTGTTCATGAAGAATTGTCCTTTCATTTGTATGATTGAGAGTGGCCAGATTTTCGACTCAATAGGCCTATCATTTTAGGGACAAGATTGAGTGGAGAACTGGAAACATAATCACACAAGATGAAATTCACTCTTTTCCAACGTTAGGGTAAGTAGATGAGTGATCCCTTAAATGGTGTCTCCGGGACTTGAACAAAGGGTCCTACCCTCTCTATGGCACGAGAGGGATTTCTACTTATTGGTTGGACCATAAACAGGTTATTCATTAGAGGAGCATTGATATTTAAGGATTAAGAAGTAACACAGGAGTAAAATGGTAATTTGACCTAGTTGCGGTTACAAACAGTGAAAGACTAACTTGCTATTATTAGTCTACAACCATGGACACAGAAATATATCTACAGTGAGAAGAGTTCAGCTCTGAGTCTTTAGTGGAGTGTACACACACTTAACGAATATTGATTAATGTGGTTAATGAGTTTAGCCAATAAATCTCATATCGTTGTAGCTTCTAATCTGTATGTCCATGAGGTCCCATTCCTAGCTCATAAAAGGTAATGCAGTTAATATATCTTTGATATAATTTGAAATGTTCAAATTGACTTAGGAAATTGATATAATGTATGGTGATACATTATAATATAAAGTTTATATTTTTAATTAAACTTTGTAATATAAATTCTATTTTGAATGTGATTCAAAATTAATTAATGAGAGAATAAAGTATTTGAATGAATTCAAATATTGATTTAATATGAATTAGATTCATATTAAATTAATTAAATTAAAACTATAGGTTATGTGAGAGATATTTATTTAAATATGATTTAACTAAAATATTAATTAAATATGATTTAATTAATTATAAATTTAATTAGTTACTTAGTTAATTAATTTAATTTAATTATAATTATAATTAAATTAAATTAAATGAATAACTCTTTAACGAGGAAGTTATTATTGGATAACGTGGAAAAATCCCATGTAATCGAATTTGCTCTCTGAAGAAGAGGAAGAACAATACTACTGAGGAATTGATTCTCACGTAGAGTTGTAGAAGTTTCTTAGTTTGTTTAAAAGAAAAACATTTAGAAATCATTTTATCTAGAGTTCAAAATCTCACCCCCAAAGATATGAACCCTTACCCCAATAATTTAGAAGATCGAACTCTCAAAGACTTCTAGAATCTGTCGTTCCATATTTAAAAACCCACTTTTTAAAACAATAGTTTTTTTCAAAAAAAAAATTAAAACATATTTAACAAGAATCAAAATGTGTAAACTTTAAAGGACTTGCAAATAAACTTTAAAAGTGTTGAAACTAACTTACTAATAGAGAAACATCACAAGAAAGTTAACATTAATTTAATACATAAATTTACGTGAGAAAAATATACAATTTAATAATATCTACAGGAATGTTAAAAATTTAATAAAAACTATTAGAGGGCGATCTCGAACTTCCAAAAAATCAACCTCCTCTCTTAAAAATTATAGAAAATCTAACTCCCAAATGTTTCTAAAATTCGTCGCCAGATGATGTTTTTTTGGTGAAAATAAATTAAAAAAGATTAGCAATTTTAAGTAACTATTAGTAAGACTATATTAAATAGACCACAAAGCAAGCACAGACATTTAATTAAGCATATATACAAAGATAAAAATGTAAAGTAAACAAATCTATAAGTAAAATGAAATAGGAAATAAATTTACAAGGAAAAGAAAGAAGAAGTAAGAATAAATAATGAGTAAAAAAAAGATAAACAACAAAATGTGAGCAAAATACATAAACAAAGAAGTAATTATAAGAGAAAGAAAAATGGAGAAATAAGAACAATAACAATAACCAAATATTTAATTAATCTTTTTACTTCTTTTTCATAGGATCTTGAAGAAAAATAATTAAATAAAAAGAAGGAAAAGAAAGAAGGGTTGAAATCCAAACAGACTAAATCCTTTGTTGTTTGAAGTGTTGATCTTTGGGACCAAAACTCTACCAATTGCACATTCATCTAAGTTAGAGTTTTCTTGTTAGATAGTTTTTTTCTGAGAAAGATAAGTATTTAAAGGGGTTAGAGAAAATAAAATGGGTGCTGTTGCTCCTAGGTTTCTTTGTGGAATGGTGGCTAGCTATGGTTTTTCGGAAGAGAAAATGAGGATTTTGGGATTGTGGATTGATAGCACTATAAATGTGCTAGGTTTTCTTGGTTAAAACTCTCAAGATAGACATACTTATGCATTAATTCCCTTTCTTTTTAGGATATAATGATCTAGAGAAGCTAAAGAGTCCAATGGAACCAAAACGACTCAATTTCAAGCTAAAACGAGTGAAAATGGGTCAAACAAAGATTGAGTGGCAAAGTTATAAATTCATGCACATCGGCCTCCACCGTGCTACAGCCCACTTAACTCCACGATACCGTTCACCACTTCTCTCAGGCACAATGCACGCACCAGTCACCACCGTCACCGTCGCTCTCCCTTTCCGTCCGACTATTTCTTCTCTTTTTTGTCATTGTCAACTCACTCACGAACCCCATTTTTCTGTTTCCTTCATATTTAAGCGTTACCAAACCTGTTCGGGGTTGTCCAGTTGATTCATCTCGAGTTTCAACTGCATCAAATTTGTGCAACGATTTGGCAACTTTTTAGGTAACTCGATTAAACTAATTTGAATCGATGTGCTTTGTTCCAAGTCTCATCCTTTTTTTTTTTTTTTTTTTTTTGCTATGCTAAAGAAGAAAAACTTTTGATTTATGATCATCATCCTAATAGAAATCTACATTTTTTTTTCTCCATGGTTGATAATGTGATGAAGCTTTTTCGTAGCTTACAATGTGTTTGATGAAATATCTCAATGAAGCATTTGGTTTATTTTTCTTTGATTTTTGTTTGTTCGACTTAGAAAATCGAGGCCAAGGGAGATTCC
Organism: Cucumis cinereus; assembly: GCA_037974625.1. Classification (NCBI taxonomy): domain Eukaryota; kingdom Viridiplantae; phylum Streptophyta; class Magnoliopsida; order Cucurbitales; family Cucurbitaceae; genus Cucumis; species Cucumis cinereus. The sequence continues at coordinate 7,249,709 of JBBPDJ010000002.1, read as the reverse complement.
ATGGTTGTGGGAGAAAGCTTTGAGAAAAAGAGAAGGAAAAATGAATGGTGGAATTTTTAACTTTGATGATGTGTAGAGAAAAATAAGCCTTTAAGCATTTTCTTGTGTTTAGTTGTTATGTTTATATGTGTTTAGTGTTCGGTTTTATTACTTTGACAAATGTTGGTTGTTTCATAAGTTTCTTTTGATATTAAATATTGACTTAGACACTTTTTGAAAACTTTGTAGGTATTTTTCTTTTTAGGTTTTGTTGGAGAGGGAAAGTATTACTATATCTCTTGTTGAGTTTGTTTTTTTAATAAGTTGAGTTGTTTGCATTTAATTGTTATAAGTTCTTTTTGTTTATGGTTTCAATTGAGTTGTATCATAATTGCATGATAGTTAGCATAAACAAACTCTATATATAAATTTTAAACTTTAGTTTGTTCTAAAGTGTTGAATTCAATTGCATTAGTCTTTTATCTTCACTTTGATAAGCTTTAGTTGCTTGGGTTGATAAATTATGTATAGTTTGTTGATTAGTATCGATAATCTTGTGTTCATATGAGTTTACTAGTATGGTTAAAATGAAGTTTTCTTTTAAGAGAAACGTGTTAATCTTGCTTACACCTACTTGAAAACGACCAGCAAGATTCAGAGCCATAATGTATAAGTTAGACACCAAGTTTGGATGTTTCAGTGAGAATTGTTAAGAAGTACAATATAATTTAAAAGAAGATAATTCATTGCTATTTCAGTTTATTCCTCTATTTAAGTCCTGATATTGAAAAAAGGGCATTATGTTCTGAGCCTTTTTTTTTATTTAGGATAATCAATACCTTCTATTTTCTATTTGTTTATTTATTTTTTTATTTCAAGGTTTATCAAAGAAGTTTGTCACCGTTTTTTTTTTAAAGATTTTTTTAAGTACAAACATGGTGGAAATTTGAACTTGAGACCTTTTTGTTACCGAATTTGTTACATTATAAATGTGATACAAGACAAGTGAGAAGTTTGAAAAATATTTTTCTGGGTTTGGCATGGTGGGAATGATATTGCATATACATCACAACCATTGACAACTATGGTAATGAACAGTTTTACTACAATGCCAGTTTAAATTCCCCAGTGTCAGTTTTAATTAAGTGGCCATAATAGGCTGTTTTATGTGGCAGTTTAAATTAGATTGAAAATTAAGTGGCAGTTTAAATTCCCTAGTGTTTGACATGTATTCTAAAAGTTGATTTTTGTTTTATTACAGTTTGTTGAAAGTAGAGATGAGTACAAATCCTAGGCTATTAACTATTATGGGAAGTCGATCCCTGGACATGGCCATAATAGGTTGTTTTATGAATGTATGTGCTATGAGATGTAGCTAGTTGTTCAAATGTGTATAGTATATTAACATGTGATTCAATTAGAAACTTACATTGTTTGTGATTGAAGCTAAGGTCGGTACAAGTATGGCCTCCAACTCATAGAAACTTTTGAGTTGGACATTATAATGTAGTTTATAATATTTGAAAACTCATTTGTAGTCTTTTTTCTTATTTTATACTTATGTATTAAAACAAAGACATTTGGTTCATATTATATTAGTCCACTTTTGAGAGTTTTGATAAGGTTACTTTCTTAATTTCATTGATGTTTGCTGTGTTATTGTCATATAGTCATGTCGTTAACTTGTTGACAGTATCCTTTGAGTTCCATGTGCTTATAATATTTTTGTGTGATTGTTATTGTTACACCCTCTCCCAGACTCTCTACTTTTAGCCTAAGAGATGACGTGAAGTTAGTAAGTGACGTTCTTAACTTAACGACACTCACTAGACAACTTAACTTAACTTACTCTGAGAAACATGCAGTGGAAATAACTAATAACATGTAAATAAAATTTTACATATATAACTGATCTCACGGGTGTCCTATACCACCCAACACACTCGTTATAAAAATTTACAGACCAAAACATGCATATGAAGTGTCATGATTATGACTTAAAACAAAACTCAAACTTGACAGCAGACAGGGCAGTAGTTGGTCAAGCTCGAAAATCATGATCTCTACCTGAAAAGTGAGAAAACATTTGAAAGAATAAGCTAACGCACAGTGAGTGACAATTTATAAACAATATACTTTAGAAATCATTCATAAACTTTGAAATACTTTAGATAACATACTTTAGACACATGTTTTGGAAATACATAAATATAATACTGCTGAAATATATCATAAACTTGACAAAGCAACGTATTTCTAAATCTTTCATAAAGCAATGCATCACTTAAATCTTCTATAATTGATAACTTTAACAAGCCATGTGTAATCCTCTAACTACTTTGTAGTGGGAAAAATCTAGCACTCTCAACGTCTTTGTCGTAGTGGAGACATCTCAACACTAATGACAGCGATAACTACGTCGTGGTGGGATCAGTACCAACAACGTCTTTGTCGTGATAGAGCTAGCTCAACATGCACGACAGCGATACTACATTATAGTGGGGTGAGCATCTATAACGTCTTTGTCGTAGTGGGGCGAACCCAACACTAACGACAACGAAATCTACGTTGCAGTGGGGCCAACGTCAGCAACGTCTTTCCCGTAGTGGAGCAAGCTCAACACTCACGACAACACTATCTATGTTGTAGCGGAGCCACCGCTCATAACATCTTTGTTATTGTGGGGCGAACCCAACACTCATGACAGTGAATTACTCTAGTGTGAACACTTGGCATACTAGCCTCAGGCTCATTCATGAATACATATGCTTGTACTGAACAACAACAAATTCATGAGTTATCAAGACAAATAACTCTAAATCCCTATTCTCAAGGAGAATTTTATTGAATTTTGAGTGAGAACTACAAGAATTAATCAAGTGTTCTAAAAAATGATTACAAGCTATGAAGATAAATGAGAAAAAATGATATTTTAATTCAAATGGTAGTTGAAAAGCATATGTGCGCCTAGAAATTTTTCATCAAACTTTGGAGCACCGCAGTGCTAGGGAGAAGCACTACGAGTCTGTGGCACTTGGTGGCACTCTTTGTCGAAGAGTAGAGCTACACCATCTTAGATGTCGTGGCGCTTCTGTCACAATCGTAGCTTTTCAAATGTGGTTCAAACGATTGTGCGACACTTGCTCTACTTGGTCAACAAGTCAGCCGTGCTAAATTCGCAACTCACGGACTATCTCGAGGGTATGATGTGACCTCCCTTCCCGTTTTTAGAGAAAATGGTTTTATAAAACGGGAGAGAGAAAGCAAATAGTTGAAAACATCATTAAAGCAAGCATTGAAGACTGTCAGTTGCAAGAAAAGATTTGATTGCAAAGAGTGCGACAAGGCTTGATCGAGGATTCACTTAGTGGGTCTCCCCTATAGTACATTTTGAAAATTTTCCATTGTGGCAGGCTTGCATATGAAATTTGCGAGCGTTCACATACAAGCACGTCGACATGGAAACAAAGCACAGCGACACGAAATTAAAGCACAATGACATGAATATGAAAGCACACTCTAAACTAAGAATAAAACATAAACATAAGGCGGGTGAAGAGGGTTTTCGGCATGCGGCCATTGGAAGACTCTCCTTGGACAAGCATGCTCAAGACATTCTCCCGCACTTAAACCGTTGACGTCCATGTCGATTGGCGGAGCTTGAATTCTTCGATCTTTTGGTTTCAGGCGTCCAAGTCTTCGACACGTTTCCAACTGGTTTCTTTCACGGGGAGGTTCTTCCACTTGACCAGATACTCAAGGATCCTTCTCGTGGGTCTTCTTCCTTTCCTGACTCGATCAGCCAGGACTTCTTCAACTTCTTTATCCTCTTTTTTACTCAGGTTGATGCTCGATCGAACAACGTTCTTTCTCTGCCGATCGTCATCATCGGGATGGTACGGCTTTAAGTTGCGTACATGAATTACTGGGTGTATTTTCATCCATGCAGGCAACAACACTCTATATGATGCATTCCCAATCTTTTTTAGATTTTCCACTGGCCCCTCATACTTTCTGACGAGGCGCTGATCTTTGCACCCTCGAAATCAAATCTGTTCTGGCTTCAACTTGATGAAAACTTGATCTCCCGCACGAAATTCGAGAGGACGACGCCTTTTATCTGCCCACTACTTCATACGCTTCGAAGCTTTTTCTAAGTAAGCTCGAGCGATGTCTGTCGTCTGTCTCCACTCCTTCGTAAAGTTGTGAGCTTGGGAATTTTTTCCTACATAAGGATGATCAATAATGTGAGGTAATACTGGGTGTCTTCCACTTACAATTTCAAAGAGACTCTTCCCTGTGGAAGAACTAGTTTGAGCATTAAAACAAAACTGAGCCACATCCAACAATTGGACCCAGTTCTTTTGTCGTGCGTCGATAAAATGACGTAGATACTCTTCGAGCATGCAGCTGAAATGCTCAGTCTGGCCATCAGTTTGGGGATGGTAGCTTGAGGATATATTCAGACTCATCCCCAATAAGGAAAATAACTCTGTCCAGAAAGTGCCAATGAATCTACCATCCCTGTCGCTCACAATACTCGTTGGCACTCCCTATAGCTTCACAACATGTTTGAAGAACAACTGTGCGGTCAACTTGGAAGAACACTGTTTAGTGGTGGGGATGAAAGTGGCATACTTCGAGAATCGATCAACGATAACCAAGATGGCTTCAAGATCACCAAATTTTGGGAGATGTGTAATGAAGTCCATGGACACACTCTCTCATGATCTCGTAGGGGTCGACAAAGGTTCGAGAAGTCCAGCAACTTTTGCCTTCTCGACCTTATCTTTTTTATAGATGAGGCACGTCTTGGTATATTACATGACATCATCCGCATGTTAGGCCAGAAGTAGCCTTTTTTTAGTAGTGCATAAGTTCTCTGCCAACCAGGATGACCTGCCCATGTCATGACACTCGTGCAGCAGCTTCTTCCTCAGATCTCCTACTCTCGGAACATATATCTGATTCCCTTTTGTCAACAATAAGTCTTCTTCTACCCAAAACTGTCTCGTCTTGTCGGCTTTGGCTAAGGCAACCACAGCTTGGGCAAAAGGGTCTTTCTGAAGATACTCCTTGATGATGTCGCGCATCGACCCATCGGCCTTACTTGCATAGATGAGGGCGAACATGCACAGGGCCACATGTTTGCCCTTCCGACTAAAAACGTCAGTAGCTTGGTTACTGGTTCCCTTCTTGTGTTCGAATTTGAGATCAAATTCGGCCAAAAATTCCTGCCACATTGCTTGTTTGGAAGTTAACTTTGGTTGACTGAAAAAGTGGCAGATGCCGCTGTTGTCGGTCTTCAGAACAAAAGGTGACCCCTATAGATATTGCCTTCAGGCTCTCAGACAGTGGACCACAACAAACATCTCTTTTTCTGAGACGGTATACTTTCTCTCAGCACTGTTGAGCTTTCGACTCTTGTAAGCTATAGGGTGGCCTTGTTGGATAAGAACACCCCCAAGAGCAAAGTCAGACGCATCTATCTCAACTTCAAATGGCTTAGACACATCTACTAGACTGAGGACGGGGCCCCTCGTCATTGTGGCCTTTAACTCTTCAAAAGCAGCTTGACATTCTGTCGGCCATTTCTAGATCATGCCCTTCTTCAACAATTCGGTTAAGGGCGCAACCCTTCTTGAAAATCCTTCAATGAATAGACGGTAATAATTTGCCAATCCCAAGAAGGAACGTAACTCAGACACAGAAGTTGGGGCCTTCCACTCTTGAATAGCCCGCAACTTATCTTCGTCCATTCCGATTCTTCCATGTTCAACAATATGACTCAGAAAGTTGATACGCTTCTGAGCAAAAGCACATTTTTCCTTCTTCACATATAACTGATTCTGCCGTAGCTTGTCAAAGACTAGTCGAAGATGAACTTGGTGTTCTTCTAGGCTGGGACTGAAAACTACAATGTCATCGAGATACACCACCATAAACTGGTCGAGGTATTCATGGAATACTTGGTTCATCAGAGTAGAAAAGGTTGCGGGGGCATTCGTCACACAAGTGGTCTTCGGCTCATCCCCTTGGGCTATCCTGACTTTATAGTAGCCTGACCGAAGGTCGAGCTTCGTGAAGTACCGAGCTCCGTTCAGTTGGTCAAACAAGTCGATGATGATCGGTAAGGGGTATCTATTTCACACTGTCACCTTATTCAAAGCTCTGTAGTCGATGCACAGTCGGAGACTCCCATCTTTCTTTTTCTTGAACAGCACAGGTGCCCCATAAGGTGCTTTTGCTGGTCGAATAAATCCGGCTGTCAATAACTCATCTAATTGTTTTATGAGTTCAACTAACTCAGGCGGAGCCATTCTATAGGCGTTCTTTGCAGGAGGTTTGGCCCCTGGGATAAGTTCAATCTCATGATCAATCCCTCATCGAGGAGGTAAGGTCTTTGGCAGATTCGGTGGCATGATATCAACATATTCATTCAAAACTCCTTTGATTTCTACTGGAATGGACCCAGTCACAATTGGCTCATCCACCAACGAGATAGCCATAAAAGTGGGCTCTTCTCTACTGAGCCCTTTCTTTAACTCCAGGGCGGAGATCATTCTCACTCCACCAGCCTGTTTGATCTTCACTGTAACTACGGTTGGATTACTGTCTGTCACTACTAGACACTGAGCTAACGACATTGGAATGACTTTATGTTCCAAGAGCAATTTCATTCCCAGTACGACGTCAAAGTCATCCATGTGAACCACGACTAAATCAATGTTTTCTGTCCATTCGCCCAATTTCAGAGGTATTTTTTGCGCTACTCCTACAATGGGCAATGGTTTAGAGTTAAATGCTTTCATCTTGCCAGTGTCTCTCTCAGTTTTCAACTCCAATCGACGGGCTTTCTGTTCAGATATGAAGTTATGAGTTGCACCTGAGTCTACCATGGTACTTTTTGCAGGCTTGGAGTTGATGACTGCTTCAACAAATATAAGTCCCTTTTCTGTGATATTTTTCTGACAAGAGACTTTCTTCTGTATGGCTGACAAGAACTTTAACGCACCCATTCGAGGGGTCTCTCCCTCATTTTCTTTCTCTTCTTCTACATCAGTCTCAGGGTCATTAGAATATTTTACTTGGGCTTATAGCGCTGTCAGCGAGCCCCGATACGGGCACTCAGCAACTTGATGTGGATCCTTACACAAGAAGCAGAAGATAGGTTTCATCTGATTTGAGCTTGACGGGCACGTTCCCCGATTGGTACTCGTGTTTGGGGTTTGAGGTATCTTGTTATATCCAGAGTTCCTTGGAGAATTAGGCTTGGAATTCTTATTCTCAAAGTTTGGGGTTGACACGTTTTTCTTGTGGGATCTAGAGTCCCCCCCCATAGTCTAGCAGTCTCTCTGCTGCAACAAGAGCAGAGGCAAGGTCTTGGACTTTCTGCTCGTATAACTTAGTCCTGACCCACGGTTTGAGCCCTTCCACAAAGCAAATACTTTATCCTTTTCAAACATATCCCGAATGTCCAACATCACTGCGGAGAACTATTTGACATAGTCTCTAATGGTCCCTGTGTGTCAAAGCTCTCGTATTGGGCCCTTAATTATTTCTTAAGGTCTTCTCAAGTGTCAACTGAACATCGACCATCTTGGATGTCATTGACTTTCGACCTCCACCATAGCTTCGCATCGTCAGACAGATGCATGGAAGGTAATGTCACCTTCGTGTCTTCGGAGACTGTTCCACTGGCTTTAAAGTATTGTTCCATGTCAAAGATGAAATTTTCAAGCTCTTTGGCATCGCGATTCCCATTAAAGGCTTTGGGTTCCAGAATTTTGAACTTGTTAGGAACAACACACGTCTGATTTGGAGTCTGACTCCCTACTGCATGCATGGTCAGATTCACTTGTATCTTCATCTCGGCCATCTCGACCCTGATGGTTTCTGTCATCGTTCTGAAGTCATTCGTCAGTTCACCAAACAATTCATCATTGTCTTCTGGGAGCAGTCAAGCTCCTCGACACGTTCCTCCATATGAGCGACAGAGCTCGAGGAACTGCTTCTGCGTTCAAAATTACCAACTTGGATTGTTTTATGCTCAATCGAATCCACTCTCATCGCCAATTCATTTATTGGCAGCCCATCTATCCGAGCGTTCAACGCATCTAAACCTTCAACTTTCTCATCCAACCTATCCAGTCGGGTTTGGATATACCTTACTTCGTCTGGAAATTCCCTCAGATACAGGAACTGCTCTTCGATCTCAGTTAGTCACTCAGACTCCAACTTCGACAATTGTTTTATCGTCGACATGATTTCCTCTCACTCGATCAAGGAGCTAACGAGGCTCTCATACCACTTGTCACAATCGTAGCTTTTCGAATGCGGGTCAAACGATTGTGCAGCACTTGCTCTACTCGATCAGCAAGTCAGTCGTGTTAAATCCGCAACTCGCGGACTATCTCGAGGGTATTATGTGACCTCCCTTTCTGTTTTTAGAGAAAATGGTTTTATAAAATGGGAGAGAGAAAGCAAATAGTTGAAAACATCATTAAACCAAGCATTAAAGACTGTCAGTTGCAAGAAAAGATTTGATTGCAAAGAGTGCGACAAGGCTTGGTCGGAGAATCACTTAGTGGGTCTCCCCTATTGTACATTTTGAAAAATTTTCATTGTGCCAGGCTTGCATATGAAATTTCCGAGCGTTCACTTACAAGCACGTCGACATAGAATTAAAGCACAGCGACACGAAATTAAAGCACAATGACATGAATATGAAAGCACACACTAAACTAAGAATAAAACATAAACATAAGGCGGGTGAAGAGGGTTTTGGGCATGCGGCCATAGGAAGGCTCTCCTTGGACAAGCATGCTCAAGACACTTCGCACAGTGTTGCTCTTAATTTTTTGTGTCTTGTTGTCTTTCGCTCTACGCCCTCATAATTTCTTAGTTGATTAATTTAATTAATAATGTAGTATTAATTTATCCATTAATTATAAAAATTCAATATTATTATATGGTCTTGAATAGTATGTAGTTGACATACATGTGGATCATATGCAAGAAATAACCTAAAGGTTTATAGTATATCAAGAAGGTTGGGTGTCTTATCGTAGTGACACTAAGGTTAACTACGATCACTTTGTAATAGTTACAAACGGTTTGTTCTAAGTTGTTCATGTAGAGACATGTGAATGTCGACTTTATAAGCCTACAATTTTGAGGACTTGATTAAATGGGGAGCTAGGAACATAAATTCAAAAGATGGAATTCACTCCTTCCTATAAGGGTAAGTAGATGAGTAGTTCCCTAAGTGCTGATTTTGGGTCTTTAACAAAAGGTTTCACCCTCTCACTGGCCTAAGAGAGACTTCATTTATGGTTGGAACATAAAAAAAAAAAAAATTACAGGAGTTAAATGGACATTTAATCCAACTGTAACTATGAACAACTCGTGAAGGATCGACTAGCTTATATTGATTATAACTAAATTATTCATTAGATGAATCATTTGTACTTAAGAAAAAGAGGTAATTCCATGTTTGTATTTTGTGAGATTGAATAAGGAAAAAGAGGAAAAAGAAGAAAAAGGAGACAATTTCTGTAGCCGTTTCATTTCCTATGTTGTACATGTATGAAAAGGAGAAAGTGAAGAATAAGGGAAAAATATGATATGTGTTGTTAAAGTCATGTTGATGCAGAAGTGTTGATTTTCTTTAGTTAATATTCACAACTAATCCTTCCCTCTTTTCTTTGCCGATTTGGATTTTAGAAAATGAATTATTGGTGTAAATTCTCCTTCATAATTAAACAACAATGATAGGGCCTACAACTATATTTTAATAGAATAAATATGTTTTCACCAATGTTCTTTTTGGTTAGTAGTTATACAAAAATCTTCTAGTCGTTTCTTTAAGTAGAGTATACATTGAACAACATGATAGCAAGGTATTTCCTGCCAAGTTCCATCGTTTACAACTACATATTCTTTCTTATCTATGTCAACACAATATTGATCATTACGTTCCTCAACCTCTAATTTCATTTTTCCACACTATGTAGGAGGTTAAGTTCTAGAAATATGTTTCAACTTATCCAACTTCTTTTAGATTTTGGCTCCTATTTTCTTTCAAGATGAGAATGTTCTTCAATTTTTTTAGTGATTTGGATTATAACTTTATTTCTAATCATTTCACACATTTGAATGATAGGCCTATCTCTTGCCTCTAAAATGAATGAGTTAAAACATTCAGACATGTTGTTCAATGCTAGATCACATTTAGGCTCTGTTTCAAACTAATGTTTTGATCAATATTTTGAAGGAATGTTATTCAATTATTGGTAAGCATTAACATTTACTTTAATCCTCCATTCACTTTTCAAACTCAGACCTTGTTGTACTTCCAAAGGCAATTCTTAAGATATAATCCCTTAAACATCTTTCAAAATTCAAACCCTCTTTAAATGATAAATTAATAACGTAAAATCAAACAAAAGAAAACGTAGCACATCATGTTTTCAAATTTAAATATTTAGTAAATGATATACTACCTTTTGCTGATCAAACCTGTAAGTGATTCCTTTGGTCATGAACAATCCAATGCCAATCTTTAGCATTTAAGGAACCAAGTCCAACTATTTGTTTTCTGAGCTTCCACAACTGTCCATGCAATTGGATAAATAGAGTTATTCCCACCTACATCAGACATAAGTTGTCCTTGACATGTCCCCTTTAAATGGCATGCATCCAAACATATAAAAGGGCTACAAGGAGCAGATCCATCTTTGCACACCTTGAAACACATATATAGCCGTTTAAATGAGCAGATCTGTCCTTGACATCTCATCAATTCTATGACTAATTGTACTCCCCTCGTTCGATCAGATAAGTTCATCACAATAATCCCTTAACCTTTTATATCGTTCAACTAGTGAGCCATTTAATTTTTTGTTTGCTTTCCTCCTAGCTTTGTATGTTTGACGGTGTGAAATACTTACATTATAGTCTGCTTTAATTAGTTTCCGAACCTCGCTTAACTTTCATGTTAGGATCCAACCTAAATTGTTCTAAATATTTCTTTGCCACCCATGAAGAGTTCATATTTCTATTAAAACTCTCAACAACAAGTGTGATGACTAAAATATATTTTTACTTGAAACGTTCGATCATCAAAAAGAATAGAGGCGAGAAATTTCCATTTACATCAATCAGTACTAGGGGTGTGCAAAAACCGGCAAAAGCTAACAAACCGAACTGAACCAGGTCGAATCTACTGGTTTGAATCGGTTTTTCTTCAAAAAGTAAGGCAGGTGGTTTGGACGATGACATAATCGAGTGGTTTCATTCGGTCCACGGTTCAAAATCCCAAAAAACTGTGGAAAATCGAATGGAACCGGCCTAAATACATATATATATTGCTAAATAATATTTCTCATCAATAAACCACAACTCACTTCTTTTTTAAAGGGGCAACAAGATAAATGGCAAAATAAAATGTTTCATTTTGAAAAATAGTAAAAAGACTTTAAAAGTATAAAAATGGCAAATAAATTTTAAAATTATTAATTATGAGTTAATGATTGACCAAAATACCCCTAACTAACACCTAACAACCTAAGATTCAAATCCTAACAACTCATATTTTACTACTATTTAAAAATAAATATTTTTAAATTCTAGTATTTCTAAATTAAAACCATCCTTGTCAAATCTTAACTATATTCCTATAAACAATTATTATTGAAAAAAAGCTAGTAACAATATTCAAAATAAACTACGTTTTAAATTTTAAAATAACAATTACTTTAAAAATATATATGAAACACAACATTTAAAATAACTATTAGTCCCCATCCTATAAGTACAACATACGAACACAATATCCTAGAAAGTGTATAGTCCAATAGAAATAACTATTAGTCCTCATCCTACACATACAAATATAGAATCCTACAAATACAAATACATTATCCTGGAAAGTGCAGTAGTCCGATAGGATTTCATAAAAATTGGGCAACCAATTTTCAACATGATTAACACCACATAATTACTGATATTTATGATAAAAATAAATACAAATACACTATCCTAGAAAGTGTGTAACAAATACAGTATCCTAGAAAGCGTGTAACAAATACAGTATCGTAGAAAGCGTGTACCAAATACAGTATCCTAGAAAGTGTACCAAATACAGTATCCTAGAAAGTGTACCAAATACAGTATCCTAGAAAGTGAAACAAATACAGTATCCTAGAAAGTAAAACAAATACACCCTAAACCCTAAACCCTAAACCCTATCCTCGAAAGTGTAACAAATACAATATCCTATAAAGTGTATTCGCAGTTTTCTAGAAAGTGTAACAAATATGTTCAAATCGACTAAACAAATAAAATACATGCATATTGACTAAACAAATACTTTGTATTTGTATTCCTTGTATTTGCGGATGAATGTATTAGAATAGCTTTTTTGTTTGTTTCCAGACTAGGATAACCAATTGTGATAGCTTTTTTTTGTTTGTTTCCAAAGTACTGGAGGAATGATGAAGGGCATGGACCTCTCTATAAAATAGATGTTGTTGATGATTCATATTTTTTCATCAACCAAAACAATGATGTAGGACTCGAGAAAAACAGAAGCCCCTTACTTAACTTGTTTTCCATTGAAATGTTGTTGAGGATGAGTTAAATCTTAATTGTACTTCCACCACTTTTATGACTAATACTATTAGAATACTATCACGCTTTATTGGAAAGGAGCCCAAAAATCAAATATGGGCTATTAAATATGAAGTCCAATGGCTTTGGAATGGGCCAGCTCATTTACGGTCGATGCGCGAATCTTCCTTACGCACTTTTAGCCTAGCTATGACTGCTTTTCCTTTCACGAAGCTTACTCGCATTCTTACCAGAAGTGGCGACAATGGAGAAGATGACAACTTCATGAGCTTAGGATCTTCCTTTCGCTCATCGATTGCAAAGAATCTTTGGCATTTCCAACTGATAACCTAAACTTCACCATCTGGATGACAGCTTCATGAGCTTAGGATCTTCCCTTCGCTCATTGATTTCAAAGAATCTTTGGCATTTCCAACTGATAAGCTAATCTTCACCATCTTCCTTCCTGTGTAGTCTTAGCACGCATGCGACCTATTAGGGTTTTGAATTATGAAGTGAATGTAAAACAATTTTTGTTTAATCTCATTGATTGAGCTCTTGTAATCTGTCGTTTTTTTTTAGTTTTTAATGGTAAATACGTATATAATAGATAATAATTTAATTAATTTTATATATCCAGATATTTTAAAATAAAAATAACCAACAAATGTTGTAGTTGGTTGTTCTTGTAACTAATATTATATAATAAATTTAATAAATAAAGCCAAGGATTTGGTGCCTAAACAAATCTAATATAAAAATAGGGTTAATAAATATCTATCCAAAAATAAGTTGATTTATAGGAATAAATAGTAACTTCCATATACTCAAGGGCAAAGTCGGAAACTAAGAGAGCCTATGCTTGTGTGCTCCACGTTTTTGCCATAAATCTTACATTTTTCGTTTTCTGCCATAAATCGAAAGGACCCTTCTGATTTTGCCAATTACTCCAATTCCCCTTTTTAAATCTACCCAGGTCCAGCCCATTGAACATAACCCTAAATGACAATAAAGTTATAATTATTTTAATATTTTGAAATAACCCTCGGCTCCCACCACTCCCACGCACGACACCAGTTTCCATTCGGCAATGTCTCCAAGTGAAACCTCATTCGGCAATCTGTCTCCACGCAAAACCCTAACGGTCGATATTCTCCATCCTGATTCTGCACGTCAAAAACTTAAAACCTTACAACTAACTCCCAACTCCACCGTGACATTCTACAGCGCCAATGCATTTTAAGCTTCCTCTCTTTGTTCAATATGTAGTTTTTACTTTTTACATAGTATAAATATAATTATTTACATAGTTTGTACATGTTTTTTTTTTTAGAGTTTGACTGAAAATCGAATTAGAATGGAGAAGAGAAAGTCACCCCCAACTCACCATCAACTGAAATCAAAACTCTGAAAAAGAACAAGGAAAGTACCGCTAGCACAAGTAAGACCTCAAGTGCGTGGGAACATTTTACAAAAATTGAAATGGAAGGTAAGTCTTGTTTTCCTAGAGCAAAGTGTAATTATTGTGGTGTTACTTATGCTTGTGATACTCAGAAGAATGGTAATAAAAATTTGTTAAAACATATTCATTCTAAGTGTAAAAAATATCCAGGGAGAATTATTGAGGCTAAACAAAAATTGTTGTGTTTTGAAAAAACAGAAAATGAAGGAAATTCTAATTTGGTTGTCGCCACCTTTAGTGCTAAGGAATGTAGGTTAGCACATGAAAAATTCACCGTTGTTGAAGAGATGCCATTTAGGATGGTTGAGTTCGAAGGATTTTTCGAGAATATTCTGCTACTTTGCAACTAAAATTTGTTCTGCCATCGAGATGGACAGGTGCTAGAGATTGTCTTCAACTTTACATGGATAAAAAAAAAGTTGAAAGAATTTATTGGAAGGAAAGGTTTGAAGGTTTGTTTGACAACGGACACATGGATCTCAATTCAAAACGTTAGTTATATGGTTCTCACAGCACACTTTATGGATGATAATTGTAATTTGCAAAAAAGAATTATCATTTTTTGCGTAATTCCAAAAAAAAAGGAGAAACCATTAGAAAAACAATTGAGAAATGTTTATTGGATTGAGGGATTGATAATGTTTTGAATGTGAAGGTGGATAATGCTACCTCCAATGATGTGACCATTAATTATTTAAACAGAAAACTCAAAAATTGGAAGGGGACCATTTTGGATGAAGAATATTTGCACGTAAGATGTTGTGCTCATAATTTCAATCTCATTGTGGGCGATGCTTTGAAAGAACTCAATGATTCAATTGTTAAAATTCGACTTGCAATTCGATATGTAAGATTATCACCATATAGACTGACTACTTTTCAAAATTGTGTGAGAAATGAGAAAATAGCTAGCAAGAATTCACTTTGTTTGGATGCTCCTACTAGATGAAATTCCACATATATTATGTTAGAGGTTGCTAAAGAGTTTCAAAAAACATTTAAGAGATTAGAAGTGGGGGACGAACAATATGCATTAGAATTTTGTGAAAATAACAAGTAAAAGTGAGCGGTCCTATTGTGACTTAAGATTGGGATAATGTGCGTGCTTTAATCAAGTTCTTGAAATTGTTTCATGATGTTACTGTACGAATTTTTGCTTCATTGTTTGTAACATCAAATTTATATTTTCAAGAAATTTGCTTAATTCAACAACAAATTCAAGACTATGTACTAAGTGATAATCCTTTGTCGTCTGCCATGGCAAGAAGAATGGAAACAAAGTTTGACAATATTGAAAGGAAAGTGATAAGGTAAATTTTGTCTTGCATGTTACTGTTGTTTTAGACCCTCGTTACAAGTTGAAATTTGTGATATTTATGCTAACAACTTTGTATGATGATGTGATGGCAACAAGTATTGGAAAAAAATTTGAAGATGTGATTAAAAGAATGTATGATGAATATAAAAATGTTGATGAGGAGGAGGATAGACTCACAAATCAAATTCAAAATCTGGAGGATGTGATGGAGAAGAACTATGATAATGAATCTAGAGCTGCTCGCAATTATTATAGATTTGTTGATTACTTGAGTAAAAAAGATTGTCAAGGGAGTAAGACTGAGTTCGATAAGTACATTTTCTTCTGGACCGAACTGAACCGAACCGAGAACCGGCATGGGCTTTGAGATCAAAGGAGAGGTAATCGCCTTGATTTGAACTAGCCATCACCTTGCAGAAAGAAACGACTTAAAATTGTTGGAATAAGGTGCAATGGAACTAAGCTGTTGAACAAAACCCCTGGACAGAATGCTTTACTGCAAAACAAAAACTAGTTAGATAAAATGGTTGAGTCGCGGATCACTCTCTCTTTAAGATGTTTCGCGACTCTGCTTGGAATGAAAATAGTTCAAACTTTTCATGTCGTCTCTAGGATAAAATAGCCAAAAACTCGATAAGAGCTGCACTAGAATTGATCGAAAAACATACACTACTGAAAGACTTGCTCGAAAAACATAAAACTAATGAAATAATTTTGAGAGAATTTTTAGAGAAGAGATGGGAAGATGTGAATTTGAATTCAAATGATGAAATGAGAAGGGAAGGGGGTTTATATAGGTCGTAAGAAAAGGGGACATCAATGATCGAAATGGTCGTAATGTTAATGTAACGGACGAAATGAACGTAACGGTAACGTAACAGTCGTAACGGATAAAACAGTAATGTAACGGTAAAGTAATCATTTTTCATCAACAGAAATATGCAAGAAAATTCAAGAATCGGTCCTACAACAATTATGATGAGAAACTTATTCAAGAACACTCAATTTGTACATCAATCGTGAATTTTTTTAAAAAGTAAATAAGTTAAGAGAATCCTATGTTTGTTAGGAAAGATGACTTAAAACGTGGAGCAGTTTTCGTACCATTTGCAACAACTTAAAAAATGTAATTCAAGAAATTCACTATGAGGAAGAAAACAATGAACAAAAATCGATGTGCCCAAATAATATTTTGAGAAAAAAGAGGAAAATACGATCCAAATTCTTGGCGTTGAAGCAAACATCACTGATGAAGACAAGTAGATTGGGATTCAAGTTGAAGAATAAGATAAGTTGATTAAAGAAGAAATAACTTATAGGAACGAAATTGGAAAAAATACTTTCAGATTGGAGATTGTGCGACTCTAATCGAAAAGAAAATCGATGTCGAAAATGGAGGACAGTGACCCAACCCACGAATCTCTCCACAACTTAAGAGATGTTGAAATCAAAGTCGTTAGAAAGGTAGAAGAAGCGAATACCAGCAGACAAATTTGTTTGAAGAAACTTGAAAATCTAATACAAGTTGATTACGAAACAATGTGGGAGATGACATGTTTGGAACTGAAAAAATGCAGGTATTCTGACAAAATTGCCACTTAACTGATCGTCATACCCGATTAAGAAAGAAAGAGAAGATGATGAAGCAATGCGAGACTTGGTTATAATGGCAGTGGATCTCTTGAACAACATAATTCTTGGATTAATTCATGTGATTTTGCTGAACAATTTATTTCTTTTCAAAAGATAAATCTTGGCTCGACTTGTGCGATTCGGATGTTGTTGATATTAGTTTTTTAGAGTTGTTTACGTTCAAGTGGCTTGCATTTTTATTTTTTCCTTCATTTTCGTTTTTTTTTTTTTTAGGAATAGGGTATTATGGTTAAATCTTAACTTATTAGGATTAGTATTAGTTTTCTTTAGTTTATTAGGATCATGATTAGTTTCTTTTATTAATTAGGATTACGATAAGTTTCTTTAGTTTATTAGGATTACGATTAGTTTGGTTTTCAATTTTAATAGAGTATTGGTCTTCATATATTCACAACTTTTAAACATTAATAAAACTCTCTCGTTTGGTATACATCAGAGATCCTTGCCAGAGTCATAGCAAGGAAGATATCATGGAATTAGAAGAATTCAAGAACGAGACAACTAATTTCAAGAGAATATTTTGCTACAATTGTGGATCGATAAAGGTATGACACTTAACATATTTCTTGCTTGTTTGTATTTTTAATTGTTTCAAGAATCAAATAACATGTTTTCACTATGATTCAATTCCCTTCATTCATTACTTCAAAGGTACTTTGGATTATGGTCTTCTTATTCAGCCGAGTGACTCTCTTACTATCACTGCCTTTTTGGATGTTGAATGGGTTGCTAGTGTTGATGATCGAAAGTCAGTTGCTGCTCATTGTGTTTTTTTTTTTTTTTTTGCTCCTCTCTTATTGTGTGATCCTCCAAAAAGCAGACAGCTAATCTGTTGTTCAGTCCCTTGGTGTGATAACTTAGGAGTTGGGCCTTTGGCAACTAATCTAGTGTTCCATACTCTCATTAAGCACATTGAAAATGATGTGCATTATGTCCCAGACCAAGTCCTCCTTGGTCCTCTTGAAGTTCGATATGTTCCCTCCAACGAGTAACTAGCTGATTGCTTAAGCAAGACTCTTACTCACAGGCAGTTCACCTATTTGAGAAACAAACTTGAGCTAGTTTCTATAGCCACTAGTTTGAAGGGGGATATTAAGGATGATGAAATCAAAAAATTAAACCATGGTAAACTGGAGAAACAGAAGATGGAATATTGACAAGAGAAAACCCAACATTTCATATAAATTTTTCTCACACAATTTAATGAATGGAGACAAAAATATATATAGAAAGGTTGGGATGAAAAACTCTTGCCCTCAACACACACACGTAAATTTATCCACACATTTCATAACCTAGCTCTTATAAATTGGGCTTTACACAAAAGAATGATAAAGAATAAACTAGACTAAAATGGGCTTTTTAATGGGTTGTCTTAACACCCCCCTGCAAACCAAAGGCAGCGGCATCAACGATAGTGAGTTTTCTTTTGAATTTGTGAAAATTTGTTGCTGACAACAGTTTGGTGAGGACATCGACGATCTGTTTAGTGGCGGTCAGATGTCGGACTTCAATTTTCAGTTGGAACACCAAGTCACGAACATAATAAATATCAATCTCAACATGCTTTGTTTTGGAGTGTAGTATAGGATTAACACTCAAATGAACTGCACTTAAGTTATCACACAACCGAATAGGAGGATGAGATAGATCAATACTAAGATCAGTTAAAAGAGAACAAATCCATACAATTTCAGTAGCCACAAGAGCAAGACAACAATACTCTGCTTCAGTGCTTGAACGAGAAATAATAGATTGTTTCTTGGAATTCCAAGAAACTAAGTTACCACCAAAATAAACACAGAAGCCCAAGGTGGATTTTCTATCATCGAGATCGAAAGCCCAGTCAACATTAGCAAAACTATACACATTAAAATGATTTGACCTCTGAAGCCATAAACCATGAGAGAAGACTCCCTTAAGATATCATATTTCACCAATTTCCAATGTAAATTAATGGGAGAGTGCATAAACTGACAGGCTTTATTAACACTAAAGGAGATTTTAGGGTGAGTGAACGTGGCATATTATAAAGCACCCACAACATTTCTATACAAGAAAGGGTCATCAAATGGCTCACCCTGATGAGCCGATAAAAGCGGGCCACTGATCATTGGAGTAGCAATGGGCTTGGCTACAGCCATCTTAGTTCTATGGAATAGATCTAAAATATACTTGGACTGAAAAAAGAAACATACCTCAATTTTCTGGATAAGAAACTTCAATGCCAAGAAAATAGCTGAGAGTGTCAAGATCCTTTAAAGTAAAAGTTGAATTCAGAGATGTAACTAAATCATCCAAAACGGTAGGTGAGCTACTTAGTACAATGATATCATGAACATAAATCGATATATAACAACATGCAGTAGATGTAGTTTGCATAAGTAGAGATGTGTCAGCTTGAGAAGTTTGAAACCCAAGAGAATGTAAATAAGAACTTAACCTTTTGTACCAAGCATGAGGGGCCTGTTTGAGACCATATAAAGCTTTCTTAAGGTGACAAATCATTGAGGAAGTAGTGGGCATATGAAATCCCGAGGGTTGTTCCATGTAAACGGATTCATGTAGGTAACCATGAAGAAATGCATTGTTTACATCAAGCTGACGAATTGACCAACCCTTCATGAGAGCAAGAGTCTGAACTCTAATGGTAACAGGTTTAACAACGGGACTAAAAGTCTCGGTGTAATCAATATTGGGTGTTTGATGAAAACCATTTGCTACTAAGCGAGCTTTGTAACGAGCAACAGAACCATCCGAGTTCCTTTTTATTTTAAAGACCCATTTGCACCCAATTATCTTTTTGTTAACTGGTTTAGGAACTAAAGTCCAAGTATTATTTTTCAACAAAGCATTGTATTCATCTTCCATGGCTCTCTTCCAATGAGGATGTTTAAGAGCTTCTTTAACATCACATGGCTCATGTTGCATATAATCAACTAAATATGTCTTAGGTTTAAAAATGCCACATTTACCTCGAGTCATCATTGGGTGACATTAACAACAGGAGGATCAGCAACAGGGGAAAGATCCGTAGAGGAATCTGAATTTTCCAATGATAAAATAGGTGGCTGTGATGTATGTGGGTCATCATGTTCCGGTAAATCTGCAAGAGAACCTGTATCTAGAGGAGACACATTAGTAGAAATTGGAATCTCAGAGTTAGTAGTAATTGGAACAAAGTTTTGCAAATTTTCAATATGGTCCTCAGGAGTGGGTGCAAGAATAGAAGAGAGAAAAGGAAGAGAAACATTCAACGAAGCGGAGGGAGAGGAGTGTGAGATAGATTTGTAAGGAAAAGATAATTCATCAAACACGACGTGTCGAGAAATGTAGAGATGACCAATGAAAGATAAGCATTTGTATCCTTTATGAGAGGTACTATAACCGATAAAGATGCATGGACTAGACCGAAAAGACAGTTTATGAGATTGGAATGGGTGTAAATTAGTTGAGATAAAAAAAGGTATAAAAGGTTTAAATTCACCACCACCATCAGTTTGTAAACGCAAGATGCGAGTACCTAACAGATTTTCCACTAATGTTTTAAATTTTTTAAAAGTCGTAAAAGCCTCTGACTTGGATTGAAGAAAGAAAATCTTTGTGTACCGACTATAAACATCCATAAAACTAATGTAGTAACGAAAACCACTTCAAGAAAAATGATGAGCAGGACCCCACAGATCACAAACAATTAATTGAAGTGGTTGAGTATATTGAGACTTGGAAGATTAAAAAGGAAGAGCATGAGTTTTACCCAACGCAAAAGCATCACAAAATTGTAATTTATTTATATTCACAGCGGGATATTTGGACTTTTGAAGAATAGTTTTAATAACAAATGCATTAGGATGTCCTAGACGTCTATGTCAAATATCAACCTGATGATTACTAAAAAAGTTAGAAATGGGGGATATAGTGGAGTCAACACTCAACACTTGAGAGAAACTCAACAGAGACACATTCTTCGTGAGACAAGTATGAGAAGGAGTGATGTTGAAGCGGTAAAGGCCTTCATGGAGCAGCCCTTGGAGAAGGATTTGGCCAGTTCGACGATCCTTCACATAACAAGTAGACGGGTGAAATTCAAATAAGACATCATTATCCTTTGCAAATTGAGAGACACTAATTAAGTTCTTGGTTATAGTGGGAACATGAAGTAAATTGTTTAAGATCAATGATCCATTCGAAACAGTAGATGGAAAAAAGGAAGAACCATAGTGAAAAATTTGCAAACTTGAGCCATTTGCTGCATATATCTTATTTCCGCCTCCACACTCTGTTCTCGTGGATAAATTGTTAAAGTTATTAGTGAGGTGATGTGTGGCGCCAGAGTCAGGGTACCAATTGCTATCCATATTCAAATCAGGGGATGCAACCATAGCTATCATTGGAGAAAAACCAGAAGGATTAGTGGGCATTGGAGAAGAACCAGAGGAATAACCTGAATGAGTGAATGTTGGTCGGTGAGGTAAGTAACGATTGAAGCAACGATCAACAGTATGTCCAAACTTTGTGCAAATTTAACATTGAGGTTTGTTTCTATTGAAACGACCACCACGATTGGATCGACCCCCACCACGTCCTCGTTGGTTGTTATTAATGGATGAATGAGGATTATGTTGTTTGATCGAGTGATCAGTGTCCTTTTTCGATCCTTGAGTAACCAAGTTTGCCGACAGTAAAGGACTTTCTGTGCTGATTTTACTTTCAATGCAGGATTCTTGAGTATGTAATAGAGATGTAACATCTTGTATATAAGGTAAATCAGTACAAGCGGAAATTACAGTTATCATAGATTCATATTCAGAACCTAACCCAGCAAGAATATGTAGAATCTGATCATCAGGGGATACAAGTCTACCTACTGAAGCCCAGGCATCCACACATTGCTGGATTTTCATGAAGTATTCTTTCAAAGGCATGGCCCCTTTCTTTATGTTGTGAAGTTTGTTCTTAAATTGCATCGCCTGAGCAAGACACCAGGCAGAATATATACCATGAAGTCTGGCCCATATTTCTTTTGTGGAGCAATTGAGCATTTGGTTAAGAATATCTACATTCATCAAACCAAGTAACCAAGAAGATATTAGACGATCTTGACGTTTCCACTTTTTAAATTCTGGATTTGGGAGTTGTACATGTTGTGATGATGATCCACCAGAGGCAGCTGAAGAAGTTTCAGTGGTGTGAGTGAGTAACGAGTGGAGGCGCTAGATCAGGATCAATATATTTTTCCAAATCATAGCCCTTCAGTGCTGTAACAACCTGAAATTTCCATAGGAGAAAGTTTTCATCGTGAGCTTGACAATAGAAATTTTATTTCCTGCGCTAAACATTTCGGAGATGGATGAAGAATTGTCGCCAATGTTCTCTATTCCCACAGTCGACGATTGAGTGCTAATCTTAAGATAAATATCGAAAAATAGGCAAAATACAATAGAGAAGAACCTCTATTTGTTGTTCGACGGAAAACTAACAATTGGGGCAGTTACTGACCGACGAATGAATGACAGACGAATCCAAGTAATATGAACCGGAGCAACTGCAGATGAATCTGAGTGTGGTTGAAGCAGACGAAACAAAAAAAATTAAACCAGCAACAAGATGAAGGGTAGTCGAATCAGATAGAAGAGGCAAAGTGAAGCCGACCGTGGAACAGAAATCAACGAAGCGGATGAATCTGAGTGGCCGAAATGGACGATTCTGAGTCGATTGGAGATGGGTGAAGGCGAAGCGGCAACGTGAGATAGATCCGAGAAAGGAAAAAAATCAAGAAAAATTGCTAAAGGCCTTTGTCGTTTGATAAGGCTTTGATACCAAATCAAAAAATTAAACCATGGTAAATTGGAGAAAAGGAAGAGGGAATATTGACAAGCGAAAACCCTACATTTCATATATATTTTTCTCACACAATTTAATGAATGGAGACAACAAATATATATAGAAAGGTTGGGATGAAAAATTCTTGCTCTCAACACACACACATCAATTTATCCAAACAATTCATAACCTAGCTCTTATAAATTGGGCTTTACACAAAAGAATGATAAAGAATAAAGGGGCAACAAGAAAAATAGCAAAATACAAGGTTTCATTTTGAAAAATAGTAAAAAAAAAAATTTAATTTTAAAAATAGCAAAATGAATTTTAAAATTATTAATTATGAATTAATGATTGACCAAAATATCTCTAACTAATTCCAATTATCTAAAATTCAAATCCTAACAACTCATATTTTACTATTATTAAAAAACAAATATTTTTAAATTCTAATATTTCTAAAATTCAAATCA
This sequence comes from Cucumis cinereus, assembly GCA_037974625.1. NCBI lineage: Eukaryota > Viridiplantae > Streptophyta > Magnoliopsida > Cucurbitales > Cucurbitaceae > Cucumis > Cucumis cinereus. The sequence continues at coordinate 7,226,389 of JBBPDJ010000002.1, read as the reverse complement.
TACCTATCAAATCTTAACCATATTCCTATAAATAATTATTATTAAAAAATCTAGAAATTATAAAAAATATAATATTTTCAAAATAAATTATGTTTTTAAAAAAACTTATAAAGCACAAACATTTAAAAACAATTATCTTAGTAAGTGTACAGTAAATTTAAAATTGGACAACCAATTTTCAACATGATAACGTCCTATAAATACCTTCCATTTGCGATCGCAAATACAGTATCATTTGCGATAATAGCAAATACAGTATCATAGAATGTATAACAAATACAGTATCCTAGAAGGTGTAATAAATACAGTATCCTAAAAAGTGTAACAAATACAGTATCCTAGAAGGTGTAACAAATACAGTATCCTAAAAAGTGTAACAAATACAGTATCCTAAAAAGTGTAACAAATACAACAAATACAGTATTTTATGTGTGTATATGGACTAAACAAATACCTTGTATTTGCATACCTTGTATTTGTGCATAGAACACGCACCATTTTACTTTGTTCATAGATCACACATACCTTGTATTTGTTCCCCACAATTTCACCATCTCTGTCACTTTACTCTGTTCATAGAACACACACAAACAAACTTCACAATTTCATCAATGGCGAAAATAATGGGTCACCATTTTATCCCAATCTTCTTTCTCACATTCCTTAATCTACTTTATTTCTCTTCACCAAAACTCTAGGTCTCATCGCCACTACCATTGTCAATTCTTCATTCTCCCTTCATTCTTTCTTCTTACTATTTCGGGTTTTTTAAATTATGGGTTTGCGTAATGGCAAGGTGTTGACTAGGAGTCTATGAACGACTTTTGGTGCATTCAATGGTCATCACGTTCTGCTCCAGAATCTTCCCGTTCCCGCTGCAAAGAAAGTCACCGAGAGTTTGAGAATGAAACCGACAGATCATCACCCACTCTCGAAAATCAGAATCTTCTGAACCATGTCTGCGGATCATCACCCCAAATGCCCTTTCAACCATACGTCGTCATCAGCGGCAACCAACTTCCCCACCCACTGCCACCGCCACCTTCTAATACCAAATTGAGAGTTAGAAGGTGAAACTATCCCATTTACATGTCTTTGTACTACAGGTATTAGAAGATTTCCCTTCTATCAAAATGTCATTTGATTGGTTGGTACAGTTGGTTCCTCCATTGGGCCTCTGCTCAAGCTAGCTTGCTGGACTTGATCCTGAACACTGTACGTGGAGTAGAACTTCACATCGATTATTGTAGCGCTAAGTTTGATTTACTTGATATATTTTGATGTGTTTGATACAGGCTTTCGTGTTCCGGTGTAGTTCCATAAGGGTTCGCTTCCCGCTCCAACCCCATCTCTTCCCTTGATTCTTATTGGAATATTTAAAAATAAAATTATCTCTTCCCTTGATTCTTGTTGGAATATTTAAAAATAAAATTAGAGATATAGTAAATCTTCATTTTAAAAAAGAAAGAAAACATATTTTTAAAAATAAAATATTAGAGATTAGTAAATTAGTTATATCTAGATTTTCAAAAATAAAATATTAGAGATTTAGTAAATTAGTTATATTAAGATTTTCTTAAAGGTATTTTGGGATTATTGAAAAGTTGAGGCAACCATTCTTTCCAAATTTGATATAAATCTTATGATTTTCATTTTTTGGTATAAATTAAAATGACTCTCCAAATTTTGTCATTTACTCCAATTCTCCAAGAATAAAGTAGACTAAAATGGGCTTTTTAATAGGCTGTCTTAACAGATGACTGTACAAATCATACCCATGTGGCAGCAGAGGTGGATCCGAAGGAGTAAAGCTTTGTGTGATATTCTAGAGAAGGGTTTCACGTTCCAATTGGGTTGCTCAACTTCTTTTGTACGACAAAGGGTTTCATATTCTAGTAAAGCTAGACGGTGTGACGATACGTTAACACTACCATGGTTCAACTTCTTTTGTACGACAAAGTGAGGCCAAGGACATTATAGGTATATTTTTCAACTCATCCAATATTGTTTATACATCATCAAATATATAACTAATGTCCACCATAACAAATAACGGTCTAATAAGCATATCGTTAAGTTAAAATTAATTCATGAACCAACGGTCTAATAAGCATATCGTTTAAGTTAAAATTAATTCATGAACCATTTAAAAGTATTTAGCAACCATGGAAGATCAGAACTTCAAACCTGAGCAGGTATGGAGGAACGTTGGTGCAAGGGCCCTTCAATTGGCTGAGATTACTAATATGTACTAGTTTTTTCAATTAATTACAAGAAATGGTTGCAGGTCGAGTGCAATTGTTGTTGCAGCTAATGATCCCCCAAGTCGGTGCTTTTATTATTTGTTTTTATAATTTTAAGGTTTTTCTTTTTATTTTTCAATTTGTGATTGCTTTTATTTCAATCGCATATATTATATCTATACATTTCTATATGCATACTTATTAACAAAGTAGGAAAAATACTTCAGATTAGGAAAATCAATGGCTTTAACTTAGTCTTATTTTAAAAAAAAAATTATAAATTTCAAAATTCATTATTTGTCTATATTCTTAATTGGATAATTTTGTAAAGGTTTATTATGATCTTTTAATTAATATTACTTAATTCAAATGTTTATTTTATATCCACATGAATGTTGAATTACAAGTTTTGGTTATAAAAGGCCTTTGTGTCTATAAGTCTCTTGCAAATATCTAGCGTATTCATAAACTTTTCATTTCGTATCCAATAAGTTTAAGATAGATTTAAATTTTCTAAAAATAATTACCTTATTTGACAAAATAGCTAATTTGTATGCATCGACAAATCTACATACCCCTCAAATTATCGGGTTTTGCATTTTAATATTAATTTTGAAGTATCATTTTATAAAATATATTATATAATGTGTCATTTCAATCAAAGTCAGGTGGGGGAGGAGTGGTTGTGCCCCCACTCCCTCAACTATCAGGTCGTTTAAATCAACGTCATTTTATTACTATATTGTGTTTAGCGGTGTGCACGATTCGGTTTGGTCCAATTTTTTACCAAACCAAGGACCAAACCTAACTCCTCGATTTACCTTCATATTGAACTGTTGAAAACCGAGTTTCATCGATTTTGGTGGTTGATCCGAACCAATTTGTTTCGGTTCAGATTGGTTCAGTTCGGTTCAAACCGTTTAAAAAGAAAAAAAGAAAAACGTCCATTCTTGCCTTCACTCCTTTTCCCTTCGTTCCATCTTCCAATCTTTAAATCTCTCACATATGGTGCCGGAAGCGTGGACTGAGGAGAAGAGATGGAGTCGAAAGCGTAAGAAATGGAGGGGAACCGTGCGAATGACGAAGAGAAAGAGGAGAAGAGATGGAGTCGAAGCGTAAGAAATGGAGGGGAACTGTGCTACTGGCGAAGAGAAAGGAAAATAAAGAATGGAGATCGGAGATGGAGTTGAAAGCGTGTAGCGACATGTGTGGAGTGGAGAAGCAAAGATTGTCACCTGAAAGTTTGCATGAAGAAAGGGTTTTGAAGATTGTCACCGGCAGCCGACATGTATGGAATCTAGAGGGAGGTTGAGGGTGAGCGTGAGGTTGAGTTAGCGTGTGGATGGTTGTAAATTAGGATTTTCTTTTAAGTTTTAATTTATCATTTTTAAATTAGGCCTAGGACTAGTGAAAAAAATAAGGGTCAACTAGATAAATAGAAATTTTGAAGGTTTTATTTGGAAAAATAGCAAACTGACTTTTATATTGCAAAAATAGCAAAACGAATTAAAAATAAAATGAAAAGAAATTATCAAATGTCAATCATACCCCTATATGTAGCTTCTACAGCCAACTCTTCATCTTTCAATAAATATAATTACACTTTAATAAAACTTCTAACACAATCATCTAATCACAAAAAAAACCTTTCATCTTTAAACTATTTTGAAACACCATCCCCCGTACCCTCCATCTTCAACACGTGAACCGTCTATCTTCAGCATGCAAACCTTCCTTCTGCAAATCTCTCCATTTTCAAAATGCCCGGTCTTCCTCCTTATCTTCAACACGTAAATCCCTCATTCTGTAAATCTTCCATCTTCAAGGTTCCATTTTCGTTTTTTGAGCTCTAAATACAAGTTATTCATTCCATCTTCAAAACTTTTGAGGAAAAGGTCCATATATTTGCATTCTCAAACCCTAAACGATCATTGTCAAACAAAAATTTTATCTCCATACCTTTGTGTAGTCCATCCTTAACCTTGCATGCTCAAAACAAAACCACCAAAATTTCATCGTCAAGAAAGTAAATCTCCAGCATTCCACCTTCAACTGTAGAATTACACCTAAAGAACATTTAGACGTCAACTCTCTGTTTAACATCTTTCTTCATTCAACAATTTCTTTCTAAAAAAAGTACAGTGTTTTATTATCTTCACTATTTTCATTGTAGAGGAGATGGTTAATTTATATTACAAAATAGTAATTAATTATTTTAAAAAATATATAAATATTTGGGGCGTTTTTATTTTTTAAAAAAAACACGAGATTTTAGCCTGTTTTGTTGGGATAACAAACAGAGCCCCTAAACCCATTTTAAAACACTCTATTTTTTATATAATTAAAAGAGACGAAAGAAGAGAAGACCATGATGAATACAAGAAGTAGTGATCGGTTGAGAGCTTTTGAAGTAACTGGAAAGAAGATTAAAAATCTTAACTGAAAGTTTAAGCAGTGAAGACGAGTTATTATCTTTTAAAATAGATTGTGATGTTGTATCTCAGCATGTTAATCGATTATTTGTGCTCATATAGGACAGAGAGAACACAATGAAACATGTAAAAGAAATTAAAAAAAAAAAAAAGGTGAACAAAATAAGCTAAAATCAAAACAAAACATTGACAGTGAAAAATAGGCTAAAGTAGGCTAAGATTTACAATAACTCTTAAATCCCAAACTAAAAGGAATCAATTACAATATGATAGCTGGCTATAGAACAAATATAAATTAATTATAGTTTCATAAGTGCACCATTTAAATTAATTACACTACATTGACAGTGAGACACAGTTTTCAGCAACTAATTACATTATCATAATCGCAAATAACGAAATAATTATTCTGGAATTTCAATGAATGTATTTTCGTACTTATGAAATTGTAAACCACGTGAGCCACATGTGATTTGCTACAAATTAAAACAAAAAAATTAGTTTGTCATTTACTAAAATGGTCGTAAATATAGTGCTATATACATGATTATCCGAAGAATGAATTAAACTAGAATAAAATGGGCTTTTTAATGGGCTATCTTAACAGATGACTGTACAAATCATACCCATGTGGCAGCAGAGGTGGATCCAAAGGAGTAAAGCTTTGTGTGATATTCTAGAGAAGGGTTCCACGTTCCAATTGGGTTGCTCTATGACTCATTACTTTGGCTTTAATTTTATTATTCTTTGTTGTTTTATTGGGAAAATTATTCCAAATTCGTGTATATCTTTCTCCCTGCCATTCCCTTCCCTTCCCTTCCCTTCCCTTCCCTTCATTGGTGTAATATTGAATCAATAATAATATCTTTGTTGGAAGCAACTCTCATCCTTCTTCTTTGTATTTGATTGTGTTATTAAATTCTTCTACCACTCTACTTTTCTCCAACCCTATTCTTCACCACCATCAAAACTTCTAATTAATTTCAGCATCAATTACCTTCCATAGAAGAAAATGAGAGAGAGAATATAGTTTTTGAATTGAATTCCAAAATTGGATCCATGCATGAATCACCATTTCCATATAT
>JBBPDJ010000002.1:7203866-7220529 GCA_037974625.1 Cucumis cinereus | reverse complement strand
CAACATCTTAATTTGATGGTTTCAAACAAATGAATTTAATCACACAATTAAATCCAATCTTAAGTTTCAAAATAAACTAAAGTTTCACTTTCTTTCACTATTAATATCCAACAAAAAGACAATGCTCGGGATCATAGCCAATATAAAGAGACAAATTATATGAAAATTGTAGTCTTAAAAGTATCTACAAGTCAAAAAATGGCATAAATCAAATACAATATGTTTTGAAATTTGAATTTGTTGTCCAATTCATGTACAATATTCTCTCTTCTATTGCAAATTTAAAACTTTTATTATTATTTCTTTTTTTGCAACGTTTTGCATTACAACACATAATGTTCTTGGTTGCTAATTTCACCATTCCTTGAAGTTAAATGAAAATGAAATTTTATGAGAATAATTGTATTAAATCTAAAAACAATGACCAATTATGTTCCACAATTAATTTCACATCAATGATTAGTTGGAAGAAGAAAAAACCAAAAAAGAAAATGGGGAAGAACACACAAAGTTGGTAGGAATATATGAAATTAGCAAATAACAAACTTTTGGTTTTCATACTTAAAATACACAAATTAGAATTTTAATAGGCTCTAAGGCAATGAGTGTAACAATGCAATTTCATGGTCACACCTATTACAAATAAAAATATGAGGAACTTGTTGTTCATTTGGTATTTGTACACACCTTGTGTGTTGCCAAATTTCACAAATATCACAGGCCACCATCCTTTCCCCATCATCATCCATAGCTCCACAAACACACTCCATAATTCTCTTATTCATGCCACCATTATTACTATTATTATTGTTGTTGTTGTTCATGAAAAAGCTTCCTTCATCTTCTCCACTTCCTTCAAACACCAACTTCCCACCTACTTCCACTAACCCAAACACCAAATCATTGCCTTTTGCCTCCAAATCCACTATCCTTTTCACTACAAAACTTCTCAATCCCCAATACATTTCTTTGAAGTTCCTTTCCACTTCCTTCTTAACCTCATCAATGGTGGCATTATTCTTCAATGCAATGCACTCATATGGAAGTATTGTTGTTGTTTCTTGTCTTTTGAGTCTAACTGTGCACAAGAGGTTCAATTTTCCTTCAATTTCGAGCTCAAACTTTGTTTGTGGCTCCGACATGTATTCCTTCACAAGGAACTTCGACTCCAGGATGATCTCAGAAGCCATTGTTAGAGTGGGAAGAATTCCTTTTGCCTGCAATGGCTTTTGGTCTCCGAGAATATATTTGTAGAGGTTGGAGATATCTTTTGCTAACTCCACCCTCCCAACTTTACACCTTGTTAAAAATATAAATGTAAAAATAAATAGTAAATTTCTCTCAATTTAACAAAAAAAAAAAAAAAAGAAAAAGGGTTAAGTTTTAAATTAATAGAAAAACTAGGTTTAATTTCGAAAATCAAACCGTTATTAAAAGGAGCTAAAATAATTGTTTTTCCTTCTGAACTTTGTCTATTTTAATTTTAAACTTTAAGATATATATATATATATATTTTTTTTTTTCATTTTGATGTTCAAACTTTCAAAAGGTTTTTTTTGTCCTTACTATTTTTTAATTAACTAAACCCTATTCATCAAAATTTTTGCTTCTACCAACTTATCTTGATTGTATCTATTTATGAAACATGCAAAATAAAATTAGGAGGATAAAAATAATTGATATAACGTGATTAATGACTAAAATAGGTACATTAAAAAAGCTTATAAACCAAAATAGAGCGAATCTAAAATTTTGAGGACTATCGTGAACTTTGAAAAGGTTAAGAATCAAAATAAAATGAGAAATTATTGTGAATGACAAAACTGCTATAAAATATTTACAAAATATAAAAAACTTAGTTGGATACTAATAAACATTAATAAAATTTGAAATTTTTACTATGTTTCGTAAATATATTTAAGTGAAAATGCTCAAAATAAAATATCTTAAAATAGTAAGAAATATTAAAGTAGAATTTAAACAAAAGAAATAAATAGATAAGAATTTTCAAAACTTATCAACTTAAGTCTTCAAGTTCAATGGTAGTTTAACACACCTGGGTTTCATTTCAACACTACTGCAAACATCTTGCAAACAATACTCAAGCACTTTCGTCACAGGATTCAATGTTCTTCGAACCAAATAATTTCCAACAACATGATTTCCCAATGACTTCAACACGAAATCTAGCAACCCTGTATCACCTATATAAATACGAGCTGCATCTCGGACCTCCTGTCGTGAAACCCATCGAAACTCTGCTCGCTTCAATGCCTCAATGATAACTCGAACTGCCATCTCGACACGCTTGGGGGACCATCGACAAGAGGTTTCGAGCAAAAATCCAGCCAAGCTATGGGAGTATTCCATGGAGTTTTGTGTGTGGAGAGGGGATTTGAGGTTGAGCATGAAATGGAGGAGGTCTTGAAGGGTGAGAAGAGGATGGTTGGAGAGCGATTGGTACTTTGAGAAAATAAAAGGAATTTGGGGATTAATAGAGGCAAAGTGGTGGAGAAGGAGAGAGAGAGGGAGGCTTTGGAGGGTTTCAATTGCTTTTTGGTGCATTGGAATGGTAATTTTGAAGGGTCCATGGCTGAATTTGTAGCCCCATTCACCAAACCATGACTGACCAAATGCAATGCTATGGAGTAGCCTAAGTTCCATTCCTCTCTTTTGTGAAATGTCCCTCAAACTCACCTTCCTATGTTGAGTTTCTCATCAAAATAAATGAATACAAGATGTGACAACGTCAAATATAATAATATGAGATACAGTTGTAAAAAAATAAAAATATTAAAATAATTTTGGTCAAAGTTACTAGTTTAGTTGATGGACTTTTTGTTCTCGTGTCTTATAATTAAACAATCTCACCTTCCTTCTTTAGATTATCGTTCTTTACTCAATAAACCCTATAAACCTAGTTATTATATGTACGTTACCACTCTTACCCTCTACATCTATAACTAATAATACTACAATAAGAGAAGAAAAAGTAACGAAGTTTTACGTTAGAAGTGACTTGAATCTGTCATCTGGTGCCTCTGAATGACCATAAATTCTCCAAAATTTGAATTGGCTTAAAGTTTAGAGTGGTGTCATGTATATAAACTCTCTAACTTTATTTAGGCATTTGCAATATGTGTTATATGATATTTATATATCTAATAATGAAACTGCTTCTCCTTCTACACATGAACATAGCTAACACAATATATTACCTAGTGAATCATGTAAATATCTTAAGAAAGTTATTCTTTAAATGGTTGCGGATATTCGTTTTTGTCGTAACATTTTAAAAAGTATGAAATAATTAATAATTGAATATATAGGAGGCTAACCTTGCTTTAAGTGCATTGCACAAACGATCCCAGAAGTCCATGAGAAGGTAGCCAGGTAAAGGATTGCCCATTTCAAGTCCATTGAGAGACAACAAATGGCCAAAGCCATTGGAATGGAAAACCCCATGAAAGATATGACCACCTAATTCCATCAGCCTCAAACTCAGCATGCTTTTGCTATTTGAAGAAGAAGAAGCAGCCATCATTGTCTCCTTTGATGGCAACACAAAGTGATACTTTTTATTGCATATCATATGTGTCCCCCACCCTGAAAATATTACCCCAATCCCACTTATCCTGTTAGAATAGGATACACATAGAGTTGTGACGTAAACAAAATTGATAAATAAATAAAGTATGATAGCATAAACAATAAAGATGTATATATATATATATAGACACTTGTATGGAAAAAAGGAACCAACACTTTTACTTTTACTTTTATAAAGAAAATATTAGATAACACAAATGTTGAGGTGTCAATAGAATTATAGGGTTTACTCTTTCAAATGTGTTACTTTCCGGTCTATGCCTATGAAATTCAATTTCATCAAAATTATATGTCAATTTCTATTATTTAATGATTTAGATTAGGTAGCTAATTGATATCCTGGATCCCTATTGATTCAGCTAAGTAACAAGATTTTGAATTAGATTGTTATCCACCATGCTACAAAATTGAAAATACAATGACTAAATATTTATTATTAAAGTGTAGAGATTAAATTGTTACTTTTCAAGAGTTTAACGAGTAAAAACAATTTGTAACCATGTAATTAATAACCATTTTTATTGGTTTTGAAATATTATTTGCAATTTTGAAAATTCTTCTAAAAAATAGTAATATTAATTTTATGAAAGTAAGGTGAAAGTAATTTTTATAAAAAAAGTAAAACAAAAATAATTTTGGTCTCAGGGTTTTCTATCTAATTTCCATGGTCTCTTCTTTAAATTGTAAAATGACTTCATTCAAATTTTGGTTGGTATCATTAGGTTTCAAGATTTACACTTGTATTCTTTATTTTTTATCTTTAAAAATATTCACTTTTAGTTTCCAGTTCGAATGTCTATTATTTAACTTAAAAGAATTAAACCAATTGTATTGGTTAATTTAACTATTTCTTCATGACCATTAAAATTAACTTTTATGTTTTTTAATTATTTAAAATTAATATAGACATAAACACGTCAAAGATTGAAGGTGAGAATTTAGTAAAAAATCTTGAACCTAGTCTAAACAAAATTGAAAGAAAATTCAAATTTAAAGAGTAAAGTTATAATATTTAAAAACGTAGAGATTCAAAATCAAACTCAGAACTCAGGCGCTCAAAGTGTTAGATTTTAAAATAAGGATTAAATTAGACGTACATAAAAAACTTAGAGACCTAAAGTTTTCAGAATAGTGTTTGAAACTTGAAAAATGAGTGACATATAGTAATTGTACTATCAACTTCGAACTCAGATCGATTTACTATGCTAAACACCGGTAATACAAAATAACAAAATTTGTTGGTCCATGTGGCCATTACAATCTCAAACTGAAAATAAATTTATCAAACCTACCATCAAACTTAAGATATACCTTTTTCCTAAAACAAACCCAACAAAAGAATCATATTTGCTTTCGAAACCTTACCAACATACTGACATTGTTTACACTGCCTCGCCGCCACGGTGGCTGCCTCCACCGCCTCCTCCACCACAAACAGCACAACATGGAAAGGCGGCTGGCGGTGAACCTGCAGCCGAAAGGACCAACACCGAAACCCCTCGCCACTGCACTCTCCACTCTCCCACTTCCCAAACCCTAGCAGTGCCTCTACATTCTCTCGGAATCTCCCCACAAGCTGTGCAGGATGCCCATTCTCCCCAAAGGTTTTGAATCTAAACACCCTCTCTCCGCCACCCCTCCTCCTCTTCTTCCCAATCACGTCCGTCATGGTCGTACGAGAGGGGGAAAATAAGTGTAGTATTTATAAGGGAATGGATGAGTTTAAAAAGTGAGGGGAGGGGGGGGGGGGGGTGGTGGTGGTGATGTGCATGAATGGGTTTTGAAGAGTCTAAAAAATAGGAGGCATGCTTTTGGAGAAGGTGAAGAATTATATTGTGTTGCCATTAGAATATTTAAAAAGCTCCGCCAAATTTTGAGGTCAGTTGGGAGAGATAACGATGAAGTTTTAATTATAATTAAAACGCACACTTTCTTGGCTAACTACCCTTTCAATTCCCATTTTACAAATTACCCCTAAACTTATAAACAAAAATACATATATTTGTTTGTTTGTCTGTCTGTCTTTGCTAGGTGATTTGCGTATGCATGGTGTGAGTAATAATGTATGAGTTTATACACTTGGAGGATTGGATGAGCTTCAACTTTAATCTCAAATCCCTTACCATTTATTCCACATTAAAGAACGGTAGACATGTAATTTTGAAATTGTTTAATCCCTTTCATCATTTTCAAAATCTCTATAAAACATGTTTTTTAATAATTCATAATCGGTGTTCCAATTCAACCATTAAATTATTAAAGACATTATTTTAGAATGGTTCAATAAAAATGAACAAAAAATAAAATAAAATGATTTAATCACCCTTTATAACATTTACAAAATGACCAACATAAGACACTAAACCTTATTTATGTACTATAGACCTTTTAGGTTATTATTTAATCCACTTGTATATCGACCACATATTGTACGAGTTACATGATATAACTTGGATATTAGTTTATTAAATTTGAGTTGTGCAAATTAAAAAAAAAATAACACTTATTTATCAAGAATAAACAACACTTTATTTGTTTATTTATTTATTTTTACAAATTTATAGTGCTGCGAGTTTAGGACATATATTCTAACAACAACTCTTTTTCTGGGATCAAGAGCATCCATTACAATGGTTGGAAAAATTAAAGAGCACACTTGACAAACTCTCTAAAAGAGAGAATTTACAAATTTTTTCTCTAAAATATATAAAAAGAAAAAAAGAAAATTGAAGGTTGGAGAGAACAATGTGGTTTAATTAATTACGAAGGATTTAAAATATATAATATAATATTAAATTCACTTACTTTTAATGTCGCACTACGTTTATACATAGTATTAAATTCATTGTTCTAAAATTCGTACACCACTACTTATTGTTGTTAATAAGTAATTCCATTGAATGATTTATAAATGACAAATTAATTAGGCCATTTAAAACCATTATGTTACAAACTACGTTTTCATTTTTTTTTTTCAGAGATACAAACTTACTTATTACTCTTAATATTACTTTAAAAAAATACAAATAAATATATAACTATTAATATTTCTAATAAGAAAATCCAATGGGTTAAATAATGACAGTTACTTAGCATTAATCTTAAAGTGTGTCATTATCATTAATTATTTAAATAATAAATATTGGTTAACATTTCATGCAGTATCTAAGGGCATGTTTCGGGCATGGAGTGGAATGGAGTGGAGTGGGCTATAATAGTCCACTCCATGTTTGTGGCAAGAATTATTTTAGTTGGGGACTAGGATTAGGATTAAAATAACCTACATGCTTTTACTATTCTTCAACCCTAGGGGTATTTGTTTCAAGGGTTGGAAAGTTTGTCGACCAACATTCCGACACCACCTCCAGTGATCGTTGTCGGCCAATCTCCGACCACCACCTTCGGTGATCGTCGTCGGCCAATCTCCGACCACCATGATCACCTCGTCGGCCAATCTCCGACCAAACTAAACAAAATTTAACTAATAATGGAAGTATTTAAAAAAAATGTACCAAACTCCCGACGACATCATCAGATGATTGTCGAATGCAAATTTAGCAAAATGATGAGCTGATACATACTACCGATGCCATTAAAATATTGTTAAAAGATATGTAGGAACTCCCTACATGGCGTTCACTAGCATTGGGAGATCATAACTTCCAACACTGTATATACCGCATTGCAAGTATGTAGGAACTCCCAGCAACTTAGCTATTTGCATCAGGAGATATGTCCTGACAAATATTTTCTAAATAATCTCTCAACGTATCTTTGTGCTTCGATTCTAGTCTTGCAACTTTTTCTCAGTGATTTTAGGCATCGAAAAAATACTTATTTCTTGTAGTGATTCTAGATCTTCTAAGAAGAACATGTATGTCCCTAAAAGGGGTAAATTAGTGTACATTGAGGATGTGTTTGAAGACACAAGCGCTAGGGAATATAGTTATTGTTGAGTAAGAAATAAACAACCATCAAGGTCAAGAAAGAATAAAAAGGATCATCCATTATCAGTTTCATTTATGTCTAACACTAAAGAGGTGTTTGACAAAGAAAGTATTGGTTTTTAGAAATATGAAGTTAAAAGAAGAATTAGCACTGAGAAAAATTTTAGATCAAGGACAAAATTGCCTAGAGATTGTGGAATTATTTTCAAAGCAGGTTTGCAAAATATGTGTTGAAGGTTGGTTATTCCTATTCCAAACTTGCTCAAGAGCTCTTTGTGAATTTGTCCCTCAAGTTTGATGATTTTGATCAGTCATGTTTCTAGAAACGTTCATGTGAGGAGGCTCTATTTTGCGTTCTCTATTGTTATTATTAATAAATTCCAAGGAAGAAATGATGCAAACAATATTACTAAAAAAAGACCCATCACGAGAGATCTTTTGTTAAAATTGATAAGTGGAGTGAGAAAGACTTGGCCTAAGACTGGTCAGTTGGTATCGACAGAGTTGAGTGTCAAATGTGCCATTTTCCATATGATTGGCAATGCTAGTTGGTGTTTTTCTCCTTCCATCTCGAATTTCTATCTTTGGCCAACTTGTTGTATTAGACAGGGACTTCTACTTAGTTTTATTTGTGGGATTTTGTTAGCTCAAAATTAGCTTTTGTTCTTGGTGATGAATATATGATTTTTCTCCTACTGTTCTTTCGTGAGGCTTTAAATTGTTTTAGAAACATCATGCTCTTGATCTAGTTCATAACTTTCCTCTAGACTTTAATGATACTCCTAAGAAGCAAACTGTGTTTTTAAGTTAAATAAGTTGAAAATCTTCCTTGTGGTATGTTTTATGTGTGCTTATTTTTTAATTTTGATTTATGTTGGCCCGATTTTTTTTTTGTTTTTTTTTACATTATTTACGTCATTTGTGTTGGATTTTATGTTCTAAACTCATAGATAGTTTATATAATTCGTTGTGTTATTAATAAAATGTTATTATTCTAATTTCAATAAAGAGTTATTGATTATTTTTATTAGTTTTGTCTTATTAACCCAAATTCAATAAACTAACATCCTAAGTTGCTTTATGAATCTTGAACTGTAAATGGAGACATACAAGGTTCAATGTTCGAGATACAACTTAAAGAGTCTGTAGTATAGCGATAAGGATGTGTACCTTGTTCTTGTAACAGTATGGTTACGACCCACTTTGTATTTGATACAAACATAATGATCTAATGTGTTCGTGTAGGTGACATGTGAGTGGGGTATCCAATGCAATGAGTTTGCATGTAACGCCCCGAATTTTAAAACTGAACCGGGTCGTTACTTAACCAAAACCGTAAAAAATATTAAAATTAAAATAAACAAAACAACTCATTTTTTTTAAGGAATTAACTAGAACAAGCTTTTAGAAGAATTTCAAACGTTTGAAACTGATAAACGATAAACCGAAAATATAACCTAGGTGGGATCCCTACTAAAATAGAAAAATTTCGTAAACTGAAATAAATCAAATAGCTAAAAGTAAACAAATAAAGTTTTACGAGTTCAAATAACAAAAATGCGGAAGCGTCATGTCAAGCAGTCCCCATGGTATGATCACTGGTTCTTCTTGTCCCTCGGCAGTTTCCTCTTACCTTTGCTTGAAAACACAACATGAAAAGGATGAGTATACAAATACCCAGTAAGGGACTCACTACTGGGCCCATTAGGTGACCGTTAACTCCCTATTAAACCTGCACTCTGTGCCACACAATCTAAAGATTTGGTAGGAACGCCCACACAACCTATTGCCAAGGTCGTCTTAGCAAATCTGTGGGATCACATGCAAAAGCAGTTATCATCGGAACATATGCCACACATACTTGTTAACCCGATGCGCGGAACACATGCCACACAGACTTGTTAATCCGTCCCACAAATGAAGTACAATACAGTGGCAAATCTATGGGAACACATGCAAATGCAGCTATCATCGAAACATATGCTACACAGACTTGTTAACCTAATGCACAGGACACATACCACACAGACTTGTTAACCTGTCCCACAAACGAAGTGCAATACGATTAATAGCTAGAGTTAACAAACACCATCAATCCAACAATATCCACATCCAATGTGTAAAACAGTTACATACATAACTTCATCCCACATGGTACACTTATCATGCTTTACAAATCCCAGTATGAAAGGGCATGCATAAACATCACATAGTTAATTACACACCAAAATCCAATCATCATGCCACAATACAACAAAACAAACTAGCTGTTACATACCCAAATCCTAACCATGGAGTATGTTATACAGTTCTCATAACCACCATACAACATAGCAACGATAATCCAACTGATAACAACAGTTATAAACATCCAATAACTAAGGCAAGGTAACCATAGAGATCACAAGCCCAAAAATAACCAAAGTTTCTGTCATGCACCCAATCCAACGATCTTATATTACCTACAGTCGTGAATTTAAGAGGGGTATCCCTTACCTCAATTATCAAAATGAAGCCTTGAATTGCACAAGTGACTCCTCAAAATCATCCTAAACACAATAATACAACCAATAAATTTCCAAGAATAACCTCAACACCTTTAACCAAAACTTACCCAACGATCGCCCGATCTCTACGAATTAATGTCCAATGACGCTCCAATTTACTCCTTCAATTCGCTCCTTCAAACAACAGTAAATCTCCTATATAGTCCAAGAAAATTCCTCAAATAAAATTTTACCTAACTAAAAGCAATAGCAACAGACCGATCAGAGGAGGCAACGACGCGTCGTGGCAGTGAAGGCAGAGGGCGACACAGAGAGGTCGCGATGACTCGTCTAGGAGCTAAGATGGAGCAGGCTGGGTGGTGCGGCTTCAGATCCTCGACTTGGCTCGACGAACAGACGCGCGAGACTTTAGTGTTTGCGACTGGGCTTCACAACTCGAAAAGATGAGAAGCGGCGCAAATAGACGCGATGAACAACTGCCACCGCCAACTTCTGCTTCCGTCAAAACAGTTGCCGCCACTGTAGCGATTGTCGTCGCTGTCGCTGGAACAATCGTCGATGTTATCATTTTTTTGTTGTTGATATTGCCACTACCGTTCAAATTTGTCGCACAGCCAGATCTGTGTCCCCAATCCTTGTTATATTTTCAAATCAGTAGTTCATGGGTTTCGTTATAGATCTCTCTATGAGGATCTTTGTTCTTTCCTAGAATATCTTGTTTCATTCTTTGTAAGTGTGTTATAGATATCTATACAAGGATCTATGTTTCTTTTCTGGAAGTTCTTGGTTCCGTTCTTCATGGGTTTGTGTTACCTAGAAGTTCTTGTTTTGTTCTTCGTAGGTTTTGTTATAGATCTCTAAATAAGGATCTATGTTTCTATCTCATAAGTTTTTGGTTTCGTTGTTCGTGGGTTTGGGTTTGCCTAGAAGTTCTTGTTCGTTCTTCGTGGGTTTTTTGGTTCTATCCTAGATTTGCTGATTTGATTCAGAAGTTTTCTTTGCAAACTCAAGTTGTTCGTGATTTTACCACCTTTAGTTTGAGCGGGGTGTTGAAAAGGAAAATTAGGGTTTATGGATTATTAGTTTTTTCCATTATTTATTTTCCTTTTTGGTATTTTTCATTTATGAATTTTCCTTTAATGGTTTCTTGGAGGTCTATTTATTCCCTATGTAATAGATCATTATGTACTCTGAATTATTATAATTTATTCAATAATATAGAAATTTTCAACATTGAAAATAATAACAGAAACAATTTATGTTAAATAATAAGGCTAAGCATGCATATAGAAAAATAAATAAAATTTCAAAGAAGAGAAATTGAAACTTATTTTCATTGTCGACTCTCAATCTACAAATCACCAAATGTGAGGCCACTACCAGTTGGAGCCTTTCCTATCCTCTGAGTAGAGGAGGTTTGGTTTGTGGGAACCTTTTTGTGACTTGAGACATTTTGGAGAGAAATTTGTAGAGAAAAAGAAAAGAGGAATTCTTTTTTTTTTTTTTTCTTTTTATTGTTGTGTTATCATGTTGTTGTTTATTAAGATACCGAAGAGACCTATTTATAACTTTCTTTTCTTGTATAACAAGAAAAGAAAGTTAGAGAGAATTGTGGGATCACGTAGGTGAATCTCAACGTTTTCCACAATTATTTAATTTCAACCAAATCATCAATAAATTAAATCATATTTAATTAATATTCCATGAATTTTTCTCATATCTTTTAGTTGTAATTTAATTAAATCAAATTTATTTAAACTACACTATTAATTAATTCTACAATTAATTAATTACTAAATTAAATATATTATATTTAATTTAATTCTAATTTGAATCATATTCAAGGATAATATTCTCTCATGACTTTTAGTTTTAATTTAATTAAACTAAATTATTAATTAATTTTACAATTAATTAATTATCAAATTAAATATCTTTAATTTAATTCTGATTTGACTCATATTCAAATATAATATTATCTCATAATATATAGTTTAATGTGTATCATATACGCGTTAAATTTAATCAATAATTTTAATATGAATCTAATTCAAATTAAAATAATATTTGAACTTATCCAAATATTTTACTATCTCATAACCTAATTTTGAATCACATCCAAAATAAAATTATATTATAAAATTTAATTAAGATATGTACAATTTTTATTATAATGTATCATCATACATTATATTAATTTCCTAAGTCAATTCGAACATTTCAAATTATATCCAAGATATATTAACCTCATTACCCTTACGAGCTCAGAAGGGCCTAATGAACCTACAAATCAGAAGCTACAACGATATGAGATTAATTGGATAAACTCAATAACCACATTAATCAATATTCGTTAACTGTGTGTACACTCCAATAAAGATTCATAGCTGGACTCTTCTTACTGTAGATATATTTCTATGTCCACGGATATAGACCAATAACAACAAGTTAGTCCTTCACAAGTGTTCGTAACACCAACTGGGTGAAATTATCGTTTTACCCCTAGGTCACTTCCTAGTCCTTAAATACTAGTGCTCCTCTAATGAACAACCTGTTTATGGTCCAACCAATAAACAGAAATCCCTCTCGTGAAATGTGTTTCGTCTGGAATGAAAGAGTAAAAAAGGATTTCTGAAGGTTTAATTACTGAATCATTGATAATTTTGTCAGCATCGAATTGTTTGCAAATGGATCTATTCAACGATGTAAAAGATTGTAATGTCATATAAGAATCAAGTAAGAAGGAGGGTACACCAAAGGCCTCTGCCCTTCCATCCCTTGGATAGATAGGTTAGTATGATAAAATATCATAATATGATAAAGTGGTCAAAATGAGCAAATATGTTCAATAAAAAAAAAAAAAGAATTATTCTTCTTAGAGAGGGTAGGGCCCTTTGGCCAACTCCTGGAGACACTATTTAAGGGAACACTCATCTACATACCCTTAAGTCGGGAAGAAGCGAATTTCGTCTTGTATGATTATGTTTCCAACTTCCCACTCGGTCCTGTCCGAAAATGGTAGGTTTATTGAGTCGACAACCTAGCCACTCTCACTAGTACAAATCAAAGGACAATCCCTCCACTACAAGAAAATCAACTTTTAGTGGCACATTCAAAACGTCACTAAAAGTCCAAAAAAAAAACGTTGCTAAACTACCCACGGTGTCGCTAGGACTGTCGTTGCATCCGCGTAGCTAAAAGTATTAGTCACACAACCTACCGCGTCCCTAAAACTCTACATTTAGTGACATAGAAGCGTCGCTAAAAATTAACTTTTAGTGACATATTATTTTCCTACTACTTACTATTTACAGCGACATCCTAGATATGTCACTTAATGTATACTTTAGCGACATATATTATTGCGCCACTAAAAATGTTACATCATTTTTTTAAAAAAAAACTATGATTTACTGACGTTATAGAAAACGTCGGTAAAAATATTTTATTAATTAAAAATTAATACCAAATTTACTATATAAACATGTTAAAAATTGTGAACATTATAGTAGAACTACGTAAAAAAGACTTCGCTAATTTGAGAAAGAATTTGAACAATATGAACTTAACTTAAAATTATCAAGTTACACCAAGTGATGTACAAAATTAGTTCCAAGTTACCATCTTGTTACCAAAGTTTGCATAATTAGAATTCATACAATAATAATCGTAGGTTCTATAACAAAAAGTCCTACAACATGATTTTTTCATACAAAATTATAAGATAAACCAACCAAAAAACTCTTTCCAATTCTGTCCGTGAAGTCAACATCAAAATCCAGGATAGAAGAACAGTTGTGCATCAAATTTGACAAATAAAAAAAATAAAATATCAAATGCATATAAAGGATAACAATAATAATACTGAATATTTGAAGCTATTTGAAGCGGTATCAAAGTATTGCTAGGTGCACTTAAAATAACAATAATACTAACTGATAAAAACTAGTATTCTTCTAACTTTAAAGCATCACAAGAAATGAAGCTATAGTTCCTCCCAAAAACATCACAATTAAAGGAGATAATGTATTACATTACATAAGCATCTTGAATGTGCATGAAACTCAATTGAAAATACACAGTGAACTTGAACCACGACACATTGGTAAACTAGTTCCTCTATGTTCACTCAAACAAAGAACTACTTACATTCGAGTTACAACCTACAATCGACACACACGAACAACGAACAAAGATAAAATACTACAAACCCTAATCCGCAGTCAAACCACTAAAAACACCTTGCATGTTGCATATTGCAGATAAACTCAAGTACAAGCAACTAACAAAGCTCCAGGATTAGGAAATAAGAACAATGCAATAAAGAAAATAAAACTATCCAGCTCTTTTAAGAGTGTCGAACATACTCTCCTAAACTACTTTGACCTTTGGTCAAAATGTTCACACCCTTCATCGTGCCTCCAAACCCCTTCATAAACCCTTCCTGTTGCCACCACACAAAATGCAACTAACTGTACTGTTAAGTTTCTCTTGTTATTTTCAACCATTTTATGTTGACATGATGGATATTTAAATGAGGGCATGCTTTGGGGATATTTTTTTCCTAGAAGATATATTGATGTTTGAATAAGAAAAAGAGGAGAAAATATCCAAAAACAGAGGAATAGTCGCATTCAAACCATTTTCTTCTATATTTTTAAGGAAATATTGCTAAGTGTAAAGATATATAGAGATATTTGTAAGACAAAGGTCAAAGTTGAAGAGTATTTTTTATAATTTAACCTTTCATTTTAATTCCATGTGTTCTGCTATGAATGAAAGATTTCAGCAGTATGAGAGGCTGCAAATACTTAAAGACAAAAGTACATAGAAAAGTAGAATGAGGAATCCAAATAAGCTTTTATCCATACAAAGAAATTTCAAGTTTCTTTTGAATGTTATATTCTTCAGCAACATAAACCTCCAACTCTTCTTTTCCTGAATTCTAACTGACCCAAATTACCAAATAAATACACTTTAATCAACTTAATCACAAACTCCAAGTAACAGCCAAAGACTCACACATGTACAAATGTACCCTTCACACCAAATTCAATACTAAATTCTACTTTACCTAAGCAACTATCCAGAAACACATATACAAACTGTGACTATGCCAAGATGTATTGATTACATTCAATGCTAACAGGGGTATGTATTGATTACTAAGCATTAAATTACACCATTGCTTCATATTTGTATTGATTAGTAAGTTCCATTCAATCTTAAAAAAGCAACTGGAAATGCTTACTAAGGTTCCAAACCATGTTTGACTCCATTGTCACAAAGAAATTTATTCTGACTTCATGTGTATGCTTCTCTACCCATGCTTCTCTTCCCTTCATCTTCTTACATTATTGTTCTCTGTTTTAGAATTCTTTTTTAGAGGTTTGAGAGAGAAGAAAGAGTTTAGTCTGACTTTGTGGTTTATGCAAAGTACATAGTTTTCTTGATTATTCTATTTCGTTGGTGCTATGTCATATAAAAGTGTTATGTGTGTTTTAATTTGCTTTACACATGGTGGAGCTTCTGTTTATAGTTATTTAGTTAAATTTTATTTTATTTTATTTTTAATATTTCATTTTCTTATCAACTCATCAATTATACGTAGTTTGGCATGTTAATAATTTATGCCATCTGATGTTAGCAAGGCATGTTTATAATTTCCCCTAAACCTGGCATGTATTTCCTCAATCTCACTCTCTATTCTTATGCCACTTTTGGTGGAGATGATACGATCATTTTTCTCGTTTTATAGAGCTTTATATGAGTTATGAGTTGTTGTGAATAAACTTCATATTAATTTCTAATTTTACATCATTACCTTGCAAATGTCATATTGAAAGGATTTAAACTCCTCAGATGTTCTTTTGATTAAGAATTAGACGTTAACGTTGTTTTAAATTGTTTTTGGACTAAATTAGAGTGTTTTAGAATTGTCCCTAGCACTTGTAAACTCTTGTTCATAGATTCAAACTAGTTTTGGACTCCTTCAATCTCGTTCCAACAAAGAGTTTAGCCTTTTTGTTTGGTAAGATATTTAAGTGGTAAAGATTTGTTTACCATTTTTAGTTTCATTGTAATTTAGTTTAAAACCTTTAGAACTCTATTGTAGCTGGGTAAGTTTCAAGTTAAAAATTTATTTGATGTATTCTTAATATTTGTTGTAATACATGAATTCCAATATTTGTTCTTGCTGGTTTTTGTTCTGCCAGCAATCCATGAATTCCAATATTTGTTCTGGTTGCAGTAATTTCTTCTTTTCATTACCATTTCTTAGTGAATACCATTGAATGTTTGCTGGTTTTTGTAGTGCATATTGGCATTTAAGAAGTGTTTTATAAAATACTCAAATGTGCATGCTCGAATCACATTTTTTGTAGGTTTTATCCATAAACATAGACTTCCATCTCTGTTTTTTCATCTTGATTTGAGGTTGGGTTTTGACTCTACAAACCACAAAGAACTTGCCATCTTTATGTTTCATTGAAGAACAAGTAAAACAAGAATCTTTGGATGACACATTTTATGACTTAGTGGATGGAATCCTGAAGAAAGGGAGGCAAATATTTGTAACCGGATGCTATCTTCGTGCTGCCA
>JBBPDJ010000002.1:7178220-7203766 GCA_037974625.1 Cucumis cinereus | reverse complement strand
CATCGACTATGAGCCCCTGGAGTTCAATGAGAATTTGAGCTATGAGGAGCAACCAGTGGAGATTCTGGCTAGAGAGGCGAAGACGTTGTGCAGTAAGAGCATCACCTTGGTAAAGGTCTTATGGCGAAATCAGCAGGTGGAAGAAGCCACGTGAAAGCGAGAAGGTGACATGAGAGCTCGATACCCGGAGTTTTTCGAGGATTAGAGCTTTCGAGGACGAAAGCTTTTTAAGGAGGGAAGACTGTAAAATCCCAAACTTTTTAAGGTAAATTGTAATTTTATATTATTAATTATCTTATTACGGTTGGTAAATTGTATATTTTTGGGATGTTTATTTTTGGGTTTTAATTAGGAAAAGGTTGCTGGTTTTTATTTTTTTGGAAAAAAATAAAATAATATAAGTGATAATAATATTATTTATATTATTATTATTATTTTATTTATTGTGCATTGAGCCACGTGCAAAGCATCTTCCTCATCTCTTCCAATTTCCTCCAAAAGAGAAACCCTAACCCTAGCCGCCGTCGTCGCTCCCTCACGCAGTCAAGCCTCCGCCGCCCAACCCGCCCTCGTAGCCAGCCACACCAGATCTTCATCTTTCTTCTTTTCCCTCCATCGCGCAGCCACGCCGTCAGCTACGTCATCCATCGCTCACAGCCACGCCCAACAACGCCGTGAAGGGTGCCACCTTCGTTCGCCATGCATCGCGCCATCCTCGTCTCACCCAGCCGCTCGCAAAGTCGATCCCTGTTCGCTCGTTCGTAGCTGCCCAGCCGACGCCTTTCGCCCAGCCCCGAGCCGAATTGTTCACGTCATCTCCGTCAGCCACGTCTCCTCGCGTCGCGTAGCCCAGCCGCCCAGCTTCAACCGCGTCGCGAAGGCCAGTCGCTCCTCCACCGTCAACCACGAGCAGCTGCGCCTCGTCCATCGAGCCGAACTCCACGCCGCTCGTCAGACCCGCTCGGGCGTCTGCGGCTCTGCTCGAAGCAACGCCGCTGCCGCATCTCCCCAGATCCACGCACCAGATCTGACGTGCCTAGCCACTCCAGCTCGGATCCGAGATCCACGCGCGCGCCTACGCGCTTCGCCCAGATCTGCTACCCGAACCAGATCTACTTCCCGAGCCGAGCTGAGCCGAGCCAAGTCAAGTTTCTGGAGTTTTGTCATTCCTTGTCTTCGCTGCCTTTTTGCTCGTTGTTGGTTCATTGGTAAGTTCGGAAGTGACTGTAATGGTTGGAATTGATTAATAATCTCTGTTGGAAGGAAAAAGTATTAATTTAGATTCTTGTGTGTTTAGGGTCATTTGGAGCTAATTTGATTAAGGAAATCTTTGTAACTCGAGGTAAGGATTACTTCTACAGAATCTACGCTTTGGGCGTATAAGGTGTTAAGTTAGTTTTTGAGCCTGATTTAGGGGTTGACCTTGGGATATCTGGTTTATAAATCTGTTGGATTATGTTTGTTTTGCTTTACTGTTTACCTGGGTTATCTGCTACTTGTGGCATGTTTGGATTATTATGATCATAATGCTTGTGTTGAATGTTTAATTGGGTACGGTTTCGGTTAACTCACTTAATGAGTTTGTACTTGGTGGGAAACGATAAGTCAGTTTTTAAGTCATACGGCTGACTTGATTCTGACTAGCCAGTGACCAGCCTGTGTGGTAACCGTCGACTAGCCTGTGTGGCGTATAGTCGACCAGCCTGTGTGGCACCCGTCACTGAAGGTCGTGAAGGGGGTCCGTACGAGGCCTGTTCTGACGTTCGTTCTGAGGTCAAGCCTGTGTGGCGTTTTGCTGTGACAGGGTTGTGAAGGGGGTCTGTACGAGGCCTGTTCCAACATATTTGTCAATACTCAACCACCCGACTATGTGTCGTAAAGTACAAGTCATTAGGGAAAGTTACAGTCACCCAGTGGAGTCTGTAGTAGTTTTCCTTACTGGGTATTTTTATACTCATTCCTTTCTATGTTTTGTTTCAGGCAAAGGTAAGAATGGACCGACGAGGGACAAGGGAATCCAGTGACCATATCAGGAGGGACCAGGAGACCTATTTTTTTTTGCTACCGCTTACGGTTTTTGGACATTTATTTTCTTTATGTTTAAACTTTTGTTGGTTTCTTTTATTTGTAATGACTTTGGTTAGAAAACTATTTTAGGGATCCCGTCTAGGTTCTTTTCTTATTTTTTATTATTAGTTTGATTTAAACGTTTGGAACCCTTTGCTACTTTACTTGGATTTAATTAAAACATTTGTTTTGTTTTGTCTTTGTCTTTAAAAAAAACGAGTTTAATGATTTTTACTTAAGTAACGACCTTGGGTTAAGGTTTGAAAACCCGGGGCGTTACAGGCAATTACAGACATTTGTAGAAGTTTATCAGAGTCTATCAGTGTATATCATTGATAGAAAGTGACTCCTTTATTTTTTAACTCAACGTTAGATGAAAGACAAAAGGAGAGAGAATTCTTATGTTGCTCTTTGTGATCATCCAACACCTATCAAGAAAAATCTCCTTTCAAAAGTTTTTTCTTATGGTCTCATACTTCCATAAGGCCTCCCACAAGCTTCAATTCTACCGGAGAATTAGTGGTCACACTCTTTTGGTTGTGTCCCTGTTGATACGTGCAAAGAAGCTTGCTTGAGTTCATGGTATGTAGAGGGAATTTATGTAAATTAGAAGAAAAGAGTTTGAGGGTGTTGTATTTGTTGGGTTTTATGTCCTAAAACTCGTAGATAGTAAATGTAAATCGTTGACCGTTATTAATAAATAGTTATTATTTCATTTTCAATAAATAGTTATTGATTATTTTTTGTCTAATTAACCAAAATCTCATAGACTAACATCTCAAACTATTTTATGAGTCTTGAACAGTATGTGAAGGCATATAGGAATTAATGTTCGAGTTATAGCTTAAAGGGTCTATAGTATAAGGATAAGGTTGGGTACGTTATCCTGGTAACACCATGGATACGACCCACTTTGTATTTAATACAAACACAATGATCCAATGTGTTCGTGTAGGTGACACACGTGTGGGGGTATCTTATGCAATGAGTTTGCATAAGACTGGATCACGAAATAGTAACCACGAAATAGTAACCACTCGATGTAACCTCGTTGACTAGTTAGGTTTCTATTTCAAATAGGATGACCTAGGCAACTTAGTCTTAACCCTGAGTGTATTATGAACTCCTGTTCACGAGGAATTGTCCTTTGATTTATATGGGTGAGAGTGGCTAGTTTGCCGACTCAATAAGTCTACCATTTTGGGGACAATATCGAGTGGGGAGCTGGACACATAATCACACAAGATGGAATTCACTCTTTTTCGACTTTAGGGTAAGTAGATGAGTGTTTCTTTAATTGGTGTTCCTGGGACTTGAACAAAGGGCCCTACCCTCTCTATGGCACGAGAGGAATTTCTGCTTAATGGTTGAACGATAAGCAGGTTGTTCATTAGAGGAGCACTGGTATTTAAGGACTAAGAAGTAACACGGAGGTAAAATGGTTATTTGATCCAGCTGGAGTTACGAACACTTGTGAAGGACTAACTTGTTGTTATTGTTCTACATCCGTGGACACAGAAATATATCTACAGTGAGAAGAGTTCAGCTGTGAGTCTTTAGTAGAGTGTACACGCAGTTAACAAATATTGATTAATGTGGTTAATGAGTTTAGGCCGTTAATCCATATCGTTGTAGCTTTTGATCTGCATGTCCATGAGGTCTCCTTCCTGGCTCGTAAAAGGTAATGAGATTAATATATCTTGGATATAATTTGAAATGTTCAAATTGACTAAGGAAAATATAATGTATGATGATACATTATACTATAAAGTTTATGTTTTTAATTAAACTTTATAATATAAATTTTAATTTTGGATGTGATTCAAAATTAATTAATGAGAATAAAATATTTGAATGAGTTCAAATATTGATTTATTGTGAATTAAATTCATAATAAAACTATAGATTAAACTTAATGCGTAATGATACACATTAAAACTATAGGTTATGAGAGGATATAATAGTTGATATGATTCAAATATGGATTAAATTGGAATTCATATTGAAACTAATTAATTAGAAAACTAATTAATGTTTAGTTTAATTAGATTTAATTAAATTTGATTTAATTAAATTGAAACTATAGGTTATGTGAGAGATATTCAGTTAAATATTATTTAAATGAAATATTAATTAAATATGATTTAATTAATTTTAATTAATTAATTTATTTATAAATAATTAATTTAATTTAATTTAATTTTAATTAAAATTAAATTAAATAACTCCCTTTACAGGAGTTATTTTTTAGAAATGTGGAATGCTCCCACGTTCTTCCAAAATTATCTCTAACTTCTCCTTCTTCATTCTGAAGAAGGGCGAAAGTAACAACCTACTTTTAGCAGAAGGTCTGCACAAGAAAAAAAAAGTTTCTCCATTTTTTTTCTATCCAAAAAATATTAAAGTAAATCTCAGTTGGTTCCCACAATCCTTCAACCTCCATTATGCAAAGAATAGGAAAGAATCCAAGTGGTGGTGGCTACAACTTTGGGTTTGGTAGAAGTCGTAGTCATCAACGAGGGTGAGTTTTTTCTCTTCTCTTTTTTTTTTTTAAAAGCATGCTTAATGTTAAAATGTTAATTTTACTAAAAGTGTTTCTGTAAATTTATTTTTTGCCAATGTATTGGTATTTTAAATTTTCTCAAATTACAATTGTGAATGGTCTTGTAAGTCTTCCGTTGCGAAGGGTTCTTATCCCTTTAGTATTCTAGTTATATCCCTTTTTACCGTTTCTTCTCATAAAGGATGTTGTAGTCTTGTTAGAATGTTTATCCAGCTTCATATTCATTTCTCTATTTTATGTTTCTCAATAAAAAAATAGAGACATGTGAGTGAGGGTATCTTGTATAAAGAGTTTATAAAAGATCGGACCACGAAATATATAATCTCTCTTTGTATCACTATTAATTGAAGAGACTAATATTTCAAAACGATAACCATATGTAACTAGAGCTAGGAACATAGCTACACAAATTATTTAAGTGTTCGAGAAAGTAGATGAGTGTTTTCTTAAGTGTTGATTTTGTGTCTTGAACAGTGTGGTCCCTCCCTTTTACTTGCCTGAAAAGAATTTAGTTTTTAGTTGAACCATAAACAGATTGTTCATTAGAGGGCCAGTGATACTTAAGGAGTAAAAGGTAATTATAGGGATAAAACGACAATTTAATCCAACTGTAATTATGAACACTCATGAATGATTGCCTTACTCTTAACGATTAATCAATGGACGCAATAAACATTCAACAATGCGAAGAATGTAACTGTGGATTTTTAATGGAGTGACCCACAGATAATGAATGTTGAATAATCTTGAATCATTGAAGCTTCTAATTATAGGTCCATTAGGTTCCTTTGCTAGCTCACCTATGGGATAAAATAAGGATCAAAAGATTTTGAAAGAATTTTAATTATTCAAATTATAAAAAGGAAATTTGCATTAATTGTATAAAATACAATTAATACAATGTATATAGATACCAAATTTAACTTACATGAGAGAGAATAATATTCAAATGATATGGATGAGATTCATAATAAAAAATTATAGGTTAAAATTAATGTGAATAGGATCCATGTTAAAGCTATAGGTTATGAGAGATATGCAATTGAATATGATTCAAATGCATATTCTTAAAAGGCGTTTGAAGTTATTTTTCGTAGATGTTTGTGATAAGTAGGTATTTGGAAGTGCCTTCAACATAGATACTTTTGGTAGACGATACTTTTCTTTTTTAATGAAGAATGCGTCTTTCTTGATAACAAATTAACTTTGGTAATTAGTTTTATTTTTATATTCTTAAAAGGCATTTGACGTTATTACTAGTCCAACACTAGTTATTTTATGCTACCTTTATTACGTGGCTATCCATATAATCGTTGAATTCGATGAAATGTATCTACTTCCTAATAATCATTTGATAAACACACTTAAAATATAGTTTCCAAATGATGTTCTTCTATGTCCAACAGTGAAAAAGAAAACACTAACTAGCAATATTATTGCTTTAGTCTATAATGTTATTTTTCTCACATTCTCTCACAAAGTATTTTAAGATACTTTAGAATTTTTCAGACCAATCACAAATTGTCACATTATTTACCAAAGTAATAATGACTAATTAGAAGTTGACATGTGTCAAATGGCGAATCCCAATAATTTTATGTGTTTTCATTTTGACTGTTGGATCAAAATTATTTATTTTTGGTCAAATTAAATATTAACATTTGGGCTACAGTCAAATTGGGTCCAATAATATGCTTAACCTAGCCCAAAGACTAATTAAAGCCCAAGATAAATTAGTTAGTGTTGGCAGCATATTTTTGTTTAGCATCTTTGTTGACTACATTGTCTTCAGCTTCTTAGTTGTTTTTTAGCACTGTGAGTTTCTTGTCTTATTTGGTTTATTCCTTGCTCGGCTTTTTTCTTCTTTGAGTTGTCTTGCTTGTCTTGGTTTGTATTTATGTGCTTTTATGAGATAATGCTAGGGTTGGCCGCACATGTGGAAGAACTAATTGTCACAGAAGGTTGAGTATTTTTCGTGTGATCGAAGTTTTTGACAAGTTTGAGAACTTAGTTGTGTAGTTTGTGAAGAACAATCAGAGAGTGAAAGTAAATGAAGTCTCTACAACCTATATTTGATTGAGGAGGAACCTTGATCATTCGACTCATTATAAGAATGCCACAGTTAGAGTGAGTCTAACATTTTCTCGTATGAAAAGTTATGTACTCCTTAATCATTATCTGAATTTATTATATTGTACATGTAAAACTCTTTACATATTAGTGGTTATCTTTCACCCGGCATATAGCCTCCCAGACGTAGGTGTTTTTGCATCGAACTAGGTTAATAACTCTATGTGTTTGTGCTCTCTTATGTTGCTACTCTTGTTCTTGTCTTAGTGTGTAACATTGTGTGTTCATAGGATTCACTTGTTTTTTCAATTGATATCAAAGAAGGTGTGTCTCTAGCACATTGACTTTTAAATGGAGACAATCAAAGAAAGTGGGTCCCCTACTGATCCTCCAATCTGGGATGGATCAAATTAATCTTACTGAAAAACTAGAATGACTGTCTTTCTTAAGTCTATTGATAGCAAGTCCTGGAACACTGTCATAATTGGTGGGCTCCTCTTGAAGTTACTGTGAAAATGGAACTACTAGTGTTAAGCCAGAAAAGGACTGGTTTGTGGTCGAAGATGAAGCTGCATTGGACCATTCACGAGCGTTAAATTCTATTTTCAATGGCATTCATCAATACACATTTTTTCTAATTAATACGTGTGTCTCTACCAAGGAGGCATGGGATATTCTCGAAGTTTCTCATAAACGAACATTAAAAGTTAAGATGTCGAGATTGCAGTTGTTGACATCTCAGTTTGAATCGTTGAAAATGTCTAACGACGAGACCATATCTGATTTAATGTCAAATTTCGTGATATTGCAAATGAGTCATTTGCTCTTGGTGAAAAAGATCTCGGAAGAGAAACTTGTGCGTAAAGTTTGTGATCCTTGCTACAACTTTTTTACATGAAGGTTATTGCCATTGAGGAAGCTCAAGAAATCAAGTCAGTAAAGGTGGATGAGCTATTTGGCTCTCTGAGATGTTTTGAAATGAAAAGGATTGAAAAGAAATCAGAAGGTCTTGCTCTTCAAGTTTCCTCATCTGTTGATCAAGTGATGAAAAAGAAAACGAAGTCAAACGAGAATTTAGCTTAATCCATATCTCTCTTGGCAAAACAGTTTGGAAGAGCTCTTAGGAGAAAGGATAAGAGATCGAGGTTAAGAGGAAATTATATTGATCCTTATGTCAAGGATGCCAGTAGGTGTGATGGGAATAAATCGTTCAAATCTTAAAAATATTTTGATCGGAGAGGTGACCTTGATGAAAGTTGAAGTAGTAACCAAAGAAATAAGGATAAGTCTAGAAGATGTCGTGAATGTGATGAGTTCAGACATTTTCAAGTTGAATGTCTTAATTATTTACAAAAACAATGATAGGGGTATCTTGTCACATTGTCTGATGAAAAGACTCAATAAAGTACTGATTCAGATGGTGAAGTTC
The DNA here is from genome assembly GCA_037974625.1 of Cucumis cinereus. Lineage (NCBI taxonomy): Eukaryota > Viridiplantae > Streptophyta > Magnoliopsida > Cucurbitales > Cucurbitaceae > Cucumis > Cucumis cinereus. Next base: position 7,195,637 of record JBBPDJ010000002.1, on the reverse strand, counting down.
GTGCCTTAATAAGCAAGCTAGTTAATGATGAAACATGTCAAACTCCAAGTGTTAGAGAATCTTTCTTGAGTGTGGCTCTGTTGATGTCTTCCCTAAGGAAGAAATTTTGTCTATTGAAGAAATTATAGAATTATGGTTAGATGACTCAAAAACTTTGGTTGTCCAAAAGGAGAGGATTGAGAGTCTCATTACTGATAATTGTAGCCAGCTGTGTACTATTTTTTAATTGGAGAAAGAATTGCTTCAAAGCATAAGACAGTTGGAAAACATGAACAAGTCGATTCGTATGATGAACTCTAGCACTGATGATTTAAATTGTATCATGTCCGTTGAGAAAAAGACTTATGACAAGTGTGGAATCGGATGTAATGATCGGAGGAAGAATATTCTTAAAAGAGATCCCTCTAACATAATATCTTTACCAGTGCAAAGATTAGGATATGTTAGAACCCAAGTCAAAAGTGTCAGAAACCACATCAAAGGTTGCATGTGATAAACCAAGGAGGAGGTAGATCTGTCATTACTGTAGCCAGTCTGGTCATATTCGCCCGTATTGTTTCTTGTTGCTTGAGGTCTCTCATATAGAAGTTCTCGGTCATTCTTGAGGAAGAATCAGTTAAATTGCAAAATGAAATGGAGAGTTAAAGACTCTTCTGCCCTGAACTCCAAAAGAAATGTCTTTGTATCCAGTGTTCCTCCTCAAAAGATAGTTGGTATTTTGATAGTGGTTGTTCTTGACATATGATCGGTGAGAAATCTTATATTATAAATTTGAAGTCATGAAATGGTGGCCATTTCACTTTTGGTGATGGGCTAAAGAAAAATTCTTTGTAAAAGTAAGTTAAATTATCCTAGATTTCCTGCTTTCCAAAATGTAACGTTAGTGGAAGGGCTCATGGCAAACTTGATCAACATAAGCCAATTATGTTATCAAGGTCTCTTAGTCAGCTTTTCAAAAGATAAAATGCACTATTACAGACAGTAATCAGACAACTGTACTTAATGGAAATGGCTTCTAAGATAATTGCTACCTGTGATCTCCTAACAACTCATCATGTGTGTCATATTCTGTTAAAGATGATGAAACCTCATTGTGGCGCATACGTTTGGGTCATGTGAGTCTACGAACTATCGAGAAGGTCACCTCTGTGATCGTTGTTCTTAGTCTTCCTCCCCTATCACGCGAGGTAGATTTTATTTGCAAAATTTGAAAAGCAAGTTAGAACTTCTCATCAATCTAATGTCGTGTGTTCTACAAGTTGTGTGCTTGATCTACTTTACATCGACCTAATGGGTCCAATGCAAGTTGGAAGCTTGGAAGGAAAGAGATATGCATTTTTTTATGTTGATGATTACTCCAGGTCTACATGGATTCACTTTATTCATAAAAATCTTACACTTTCGCTTCATGTCATGTAATTTGTCTTCAAATTCAGCACAAACAAGGTTTACCAATTGTTTGGATCAAAACAAACCATTGCAAAGAGTTTGAGAACTCATTATTTGTTGAATTTTGCTCAAGTGAAGGAATCAAACACGAGTTTTCTTCATCTATTACTCCACAACATAATAGAGTAGTGGAAAGGAAAAAGCGTACATTACAGGAATTGGCCAGAGCCATGTTGCACAAAAATGAAGGTCTTATGCACTTATGGGCTGAAGCCTTAAATACAACATGTCATATAATTGAATGGTCATTCGGTCCAGTACAAACGGTACTAATTATGAAATATGCTGCAGGAGAAAACCTAACATAAAGTATAGATGTTTTTGATAGTGTATACCATGATTTTTGGTAGTGTATGTCATGATCTTGCAGATTGCGAATTCAGAAAGAAATAGGACTAAAAGTCTGATGAGGGAATATTTCTTGGATATTCCTCAAATAGTCGAGCGTTTAGAGTCTTCAACAAACGAACACTAACAAATATTGAATTAACAAATGTAGTTGTGAATGATATGTGTAAAAATAAATCCTCAGGAAACATCAGACGATGATCCTTGTGTTGTGCCTCTTGTCAATTCACATGCTCCTCACATTGATCAGATCATCTATGACAATGTTATTCCCTATGTTCAAATGGTTGAAGGTGACACTCATGATTTTGAAGAACAAAGAGATGTTTCTATTCAAATGTCCACTCGAACTCATAAGACTCACCCAATCAACAATATTATAGAAGATCTGAATGTCGGTGTATCCACCAGGAAGGAAAAAAAGTTGATTATTGCAAAATAATTGGAAATGTTTGCTTTACCTTCTCCATTGAACCTCGCAATGTTAATGATGCACTTTACGATAAGTTTTGGTTAATAATATGGAGGAATAGTTTAATCAGTTTGCTCGTAATGAAGTTTGGGAGCTAGTTCCTTGGCTAGAAATAGTAAAAGTAGTAGAAACTAAATGGGTCTTAAAAAATTGATGAATCAGGTACTGTTACCCAAAATAAAGCTCTTCTAGTTGCTCAAGGCTATACTCCAGTCGAGGGTGTTGATTTTGACGAAACCTTTGCTTTAGTAGCTCGAATGGAATCTATACATCTCTTGATAGGGCTTTCTTGCTTGATGAAGTTTAAATTGTTTCATATAGAGGATATAAAAAGTGCCTTCTAAATGACTTTCTGAATAAAGAAGTATATGTTGAAAAACGAAAAGGGTTTATTGATCTTTCTTGTCCTCAACATGTGTATCGTCTTCATAAAGATCTTTACGGATTAAAAAAAACTCCTTGTTCATGGTATGACCATTTAGCTAAATTTTTGTTGAACAAAGGTATCATCGTGACAGCACGGATAAGACAAAATAATGGTTGTGTTGGCGGACATATTTTATTTAGCATCTTTGTTGACTAAGTTGTCTTCGTCTTCTTAGTCATTTTTTAGCACAGTGGATTTCTTGCCTTATATTTGTTGCTTGGCTCTTTCTTCTTGTGATTTGTCTTCCTTATCTTGGTTGGTACTTATGTGCTTTGATGAGGTGATGCCAGGGTAGGCCACACATGTGGAAGATCTAATTGTGACAGAAGGCTTGAGTGCTTTTCGTGTGATCGACAAGTTTGAGAACTTGGTTCTGTAGTTTGTGAAGAACAATCACAAGGTGAAAGTAAGTGAAGTCTCTGTAACCTACATTTGATTGAAGGGGAGCCTTGATGATTCGACTCACTATAAAAACGTCACAGTTAGAGAGAGTCTAACGTGTTATCATATGGAAAGTTATATATTTCTTAATCACTATATAAGTTTATTATATTGTACATGTAAAACTCTTTTCATACAAGGTATTTTTGCATCGAACTGGGTTAACAACTCTATGTCTCTGTGCTCTCTTATGTTGTTACTTTTGTGCTTGTCTTACTGTGTAACATTGTGTGTTCATTTGATTCACCTGTTTTTTTAGTTATGCCCAAAAATCAAGTCGATGACTAAACTAAACTCAAACCCACAAAGCTCACCAAGGAACTCTATAAATAAAGAAGTGTTCATTTTCATTTGAAGGTTTCCAAAATTTAGACTTCATAGAGCATAGAGAGAAATTTTTCTAATGACTAGAAGACTCCTTAGCTCTTGAAGTTGAATTACATCTGAACACTGAAGTCCCTAGGAAGAGACAAATGTTCTTTCAAGACGCCGACTCCAGGAACATCCATGGACTTTGCTTTCATACATTAAGCGTACGAAATCAACTAAAAGAGAATCAGGATCAAATACTAGAGATCAAACCACACTCTAATAAACTAACATAAACAAAAACTAAATTTCACGATACACGTTTCTCTAAAAACGGCGTACTAACACCAAGTTTATGTTACTCTCAACCACGATATTTTTTTAGTAGAAAGTATTATTGATTGTGTAAATTTTCCTTTTAAATAATCTACATAATTGTAGAATATTGTAGGTCAACTACTAACTTTTGAACCCAACTCAAAAAGCATTAACTCATTATAATTTACCATATACATAGAAAATTGTCTAGCAAGAAAACGTTTAGAGTTAGACTTCTATTAGTGGATGGAGAGCAGTTCAAGTAAGGTCATGTACCACCTCAGGCTAGGGTTTAGACTAGGATTCAGAATTCAGATTTGACAATTGATGGCCCCGACATTTCCTACATTCTCTGCAACTTGAGAACGTCATCCTTGTTTGTCTTGAATGCTTTAAAGAGTGAAAGTTATCCCCACAAACAACCACGGATCATTTCACCATGCTTTATCCTCACTCACATAGATCCTAAGAAAATTTCAAGAAGATCACCCAACATAATATTGCTCCAAGTTAAGCGCACTTAACTTTAGATTTCTTATGATTGAGCCATGAAAAGAAAGGTGCACCTTCTTGGTATAGATAGTATCTTTCAATTCTTTTATGTCTTTCTTAATTATGTTTTCATGTCATCACGATTCTTCTCATTCAGATATGATATTGATTCATGCATGTTCCCCTTTTGAACTCGAACGCTACATGTCCACTAGCTTCTAATTGGTTCATTCCCGAACCACACCTTACTGGGAGGGATTCTGCTTTAATACACCTAGGCCCAGGATTTGAATATGGATTCGGCAAATGATGGTCCTGATGTTCCCCTCCTACGACCCGATAAAATCATTTTTATTTGTTTTGAGTGCTTCAAAGAGTAAAAGTTATCCCCACAAATCAACACGTGTTCTTTCAGCATGTTTTGTCTTCACTTACAAGCGCCCTACGAAAATTTTCAAGAGGTCACCCAACATAGGATTGCTCCAAGTTAGGCAAGCTTAACTTTGGAGTTCTTATGATTGAGCCACCAAAATGAAGGTGCATCTGTTGATATAGGTAGTACTTTTCAATGCTTTCATGTTCTCATGATCTCTCTCATTTAAATGTAATATCGATTTACTCATGTCCTCCTTCTGAACTCGGGATGTTGCATGCCCACTATTTGTTGTATTGTGAACTATGTTATGGTGTGCTCGTAATATGCGGATGAGATAGTCTCATAGGATTCGACTCTTAGAATACTTCAAGATTTATTACTTCAACTATAATGTATGCTTGCACTTAGACCATATATGTTCTCATTCTTATCACTCATATACATTTTGGTCGATCAGTGAGCAAGATCCATGGGGAGAGCTTCGTGGAGCTCAAGAAAATCAATGAGAAGAGCTTAGGACAACTCCAAGGATCCTGAGGAGAAGCATCACGAGGAGAATCCCTAAGCTTGAAGAACCCATGGGGAGAACATAATGGAAGTTTAAAGGAGCTTTGAGTAGTGCCTATAGTGGAACTCAAAAGACTTGTGGTGAGGAAAACAAAAATGTTCAGGAGCCATGGGAGATCTTAAAGCAATTGAGTTTAATACCGTCTAAATTTTCAACGACCAATCATAAATGAAATGTTGGAAATTTGAGTGGGATGTGCAACCAAGTGTCGGTTGGAGTAAGGATGTAACCGCAAACAAGTATTAACTCAATTAGTCTAAATATTAATGAGGTACATTTATTCTTTATAAAGTACATTAGTCTATGGTACGTTTAAAATATCCTACTATTTTTATACTAACAAACTTGAGACTAAAATGAGTGTCTAATTGTGTGATGTTGGACACCACACCATTGCTCAATTCCTTTTGTCTTACAGACACTTTGACTATTTTTCCTTGTAATACAAATGTACAATTGATCCATTTTTTTGCATCAATAATAATAGTTACTTATTGGAATGAAATCAAAGCAGTTTCACTACCAAATGAATAAGAAAGCTCTAGATTTATGGTTATGCAAACTCTTAGATCACAAATGCTAAAATCCCCCGAATCAAGATGATTTTTTTTTAGAGAAAAGATAGCACGGATTTACCTTGATGGTCAATATCATGAGTAGAAAAAAACATGTTTTTGAACTTAAGATTCCAATTACTATACATGAATGACTATACCATGCAAATCTAATCACAAAAAATGTAAAGGAACAAACACATGGGTTAAGATAGAAACAATTATCAAAGTTGAGGATGTGCATTTGTAATTCAATCATATTTTTATTCATAACATAGTACAAAAGGTAGATAGATTAAGAAACACATATAATATTCCATAAGTTTTTGCATTCTACAATTTTAGGTAAAGAAAAATGCATGTATAGTATGTATATGAAGGGCAAAATGGGAAGAAATAGAGAGATTCAAAGCTCAGCATCAAGGTCAAGAACCACATCATGTTGGCCATAGACATTGGCAAACACAACAGCTTTGTGTTGAGGAAGTTGGGCAATCTTAGCTGATTCCTCTTCACTCAATGACCAATCAAAAATGTTGATGTTCTCCCTCATTCTTTCTTTGTCAAAGCTCTTTGCCACTATGCTCACTCCTTGCTCATAGACCCATCTCAATGCAATCTATATAATTTATAAAATTTCAAAAAAATAATGACCAACTTGTTTACAAATGAAGTTTTATACACACTTCTAAAGTTGGTAGATAGATATTAATAGACAGAAGTTAATGGAACGTTTAGAGATATTTAGTACGTCTTTTTGGTTATTCAAAGTTAAAGGTTTAGGGTTTAGGATTTATGTGTTATTATTGTAAAAGTAAAAGTGAAATGATTAGTTATACCTGAGCACTTGTTTTTCCTTTAGCCTTGGCAATTTGAGTAATAACATTAGAGTCCACAACTTTATTGTGTCCCCAATGTGTCCCAACCGCCCCTAGAGGAGAATAGGCACTTACATGGATGTCCTTTGCTTTACAAAACTGTCTCAATTTATTCTGATGCCAAACTGGACTCATCTCCACCTATTAAAATGGAACAGTTCTAAATATAACAATAATGTGATTTAAAAAGTATTTGTTGACATAATACAATACAAAAGATTTGCAAATACAACAAAAGTCAAATTTAGTTTTAGGAGTCTATCAATGATAGAGCATATTGCTTGTAGAAGTCTATCAATAATAGATCATGTCACTAATCAAATTCGTTTATCACTGATAGATTTTACTATATTTTCAATTCTTTATAAATGCTATGAAATCTGCTAAAGTATTAACTTCAAATTTTATTAGATATTTATCTTGGCAATGTTTGAGAAATATTTGTAGGCTGTTTGACAGTGCGTTCAACATAAATGTTTTTGGTAGAAGGATACTTTATTAAAGGACGCTTGATAAGTACAAATTATCAGATTTTGGTCATTAGTTTTATATTCTTAAAGCACTTTCTAAGTGTTTACTAATCTAACACTTACCAACCTAGTCTGCACATAATAAATTCTTTTCACGTCCACTCTTTAAAATAACTGTTCAAATTGATTCTCTACTTCATATATCTAAGAATTCGAGCTCACATAGTAAGGAATTCAATTGAATAACAGAAAAGATCCCGTGGTGTGCTTTTAAGATTTATTGATGAGTTTCAAGAGTAAGTTCTATTTCTATGTATCTTCAACCTCATTAATAGCATGCTAAGGTTGTATGTTTGTCTATCCTTACTAATGTATAATTAAAAACCGTTTTCTATATTACACAGCGATCACATGCTTCTGAGGAAATTTGATTCGCTTAATTATTTACTTTGTAATAATCATTTGAATACACAGATAGAAAGTATAGTTTTCAAATTTGATGATCTATATATGAAAAAGAGTGAAAAAAGAAACCCTAACTAAGCATATTGGTGTAGTGATGTATAATGCTTTATTCCTCACGCGTATATTATGTTTTGTACGGATGAATTTTTTTGTTTCAAACAATCTAGTAAACCCTAGAATAGAATATTAAAGGAATAGAAAGTAGAATATATAATTAAAAAAAAAAGAAAAAAAAAAGAGAGTAAATAATTACTTGATTGAGTGTTGGGGGTATATTTGCAAAGGAAAGAAGTTGTTGAAGCCTTTTGGGAGAGAAATTACTGACACCAATGGATTTGGTGAGGCCAAGATTTTTGCATAATTCCATTTTGTCCCAAACTCCTTTGAGGTCAATTTCAGAAATATCCTCCTTTGCCACTGGGACTTTCCGAACTTCAGGATTCAACTTCAATGGAATGTGGATCAAGTACATATCAACATATTCCATTCCCAAATTCCTGATCAATCGTCATTTTGTTTTTTTTTTTTTTTTTTTTTTAATTTTTTTAATTGATCTTCCAATAAATAAATAAATAAAATAGAGGAAAAGAAAAGGAAAAAGATGGGGATACCTCAGACTGGCGTTGATACCATCAAGAACAAGGGAAGGATCAGCAAAGCCACAAGCTAACTTAGTGGTTATGAACACTTCATCTCTTGACTCTACAAGTCCAAGTCCCAAAGCCTCCTGAATCCCATCTCCAAGAGCCTTCTCCGACCCGTACGAATACGACGTATCAAAATGACGGTACCCGGCTCTAATCGCCTCCACCACCGCTGGTTTTGTTGCCTCTGGGACCCCCATCGACATCGTCCCCATCCCCATCACTGGCATCACCTGCCCATTGCTCAAACTCACCATCGGAACCACTCCCATTGTTTACTTGCCCTATGTTTTCTGAACCCTCACTCTTAACACCCTCTCTTCTACAAACCTCACAATCTGTAATTTGCATTCAAATGTTTACCTAACTCACTTTATATATACTCAAACCCAATAAATTATTGTATTGATATTTCCATAAATTGAAGCAGTTAATATTAATTTATTTTTGATGAATAAAGAATGGTATTAATAAAAGTATATCTATGGCTGGTATCTATTGGAGTATAGTATAACTTAGAATATTAGATTGGCCACTTAGCAATCATTTTGGTTTGGTTGACTCCACTCATTGTTTACTGCAAAATAAAAACTATGTTTAATTTTGTAACTTAGTTTGCTAATTTCTTGATTAAAAAAATACAATCTATACCTTAAAATATGGGATTGTATGATTAAAATGTAAAATTAATAACTCTATTCATTTAAATTATTCTAAACCTTTTTAAATGAATAAATTTAGACGAATATTCATGACCCATTTATAACTATTTTCCCTATACTCTATTTAAAATCAACCTAAAATTATTTGACCAAAATTATTGTTAAACTCATGATATATATATATATATACCAAAATGAACAAAAATATTTACAAAATTTACCAAAATATATTACGACTATTATCTGTATTATTATGATGGATACAAATAATAATCTATCTTAGTCTATTTTGTTACATTAGTAAATAAATTTTTAAAAGTTTTGTTATTTAAAATAATTTATAACAATGAGACTATTTTAATATTTATATATAAGAAACAAAAAGATCTTGAATAATAAAGAAAGTAGAGGTGCAGACTCAAAGTTTTTATTATTCATTTAAGTTCTTCCCCCGAAATATTAATAAAAGCAGTAAAAATAATGATAATTTGGAAAATTATTTTAAATGGGATAAAAATATTTATCGATACAACAGAATTTTGCTTTTTTTTTAATAATAATAGAAGTTTATTTCGATCTATCATCGGAGCGGATCTATGAATGGACAAGGGGACACAAGTGTCCCCTGTATATACATACACATTGTATTTTCTATTAAATATAAAATTATATGTATTTATATTTAAATATAAAATATGTGCGCCCCATTGAGCTTAAACTGCCATGCTTGGTTTGTTGGTCAAGGTAATTATCATTTTTATCTTGACTCCAACGAAATATTTTTCCTATTTAAAATAATCAAGTTTTATTGCTTTTAAGTTCTTTTTTATATATACATATAATTTTAATACATTTGTAATGGATTAGTAGACTTCATTTCAGTTTTATTTGCTTTTTAACTTATTTGTTATATATATATACATATATAAACATCTATAAATATACATATATACATATACATATATACTCTTAATACATTTGTAGTGGGTTAAAAGACTTAATTTCAATTTTAATTTTGTATACACATTTCAAATTTATTAAGTGATAGAATTTTTAAAATTTAAGAGCGGAGAAATAGATCTTTTATTTAATATATCATATTTAAATCCAAAACCCTAAAAAAAATACAAACATCCAAACATAATATAAAAACAAAAGATGGGTAAAAACAAGCTTATTTAAAACAAAAATACATTAATTTTAAAACGATAACAATGAATTTATTCCACTATTATTAAAAAAGAAATTGTTTATAACGAAATACGAATTTAAGTAAAACAAAATTTTGTTTCATTTAAATATGAAATCACATTTGAATAATATGAATCTTTTTCTAGAGTGAAATGATACATATATAGTCAACAAAGTAAGAACAATACAGAAAAACAAACATAAAGATTAAAATAATGCCTCAACAAAATAAGATTAATATTATTTTATTATTCTTATTCACAACATAAATGTTAAAAATATCATTTTCAACGCGTATTCACATGGTATATTTTTTGGCATGAAAATTATCAGTAAAATTTAACCAATTTCAATTTTTAAAAAATTACCATTTACAAAAAAGAAAACTAAAATTAAACATTAAAAAGTCTGAATAGTAAGAGACAAGAGTGAACAAATCTCAAATTAGAAGACCAAAATTATATTTGAACCAAAAACATAAATTACATTGATAATCGATGATTAATGAAAGACCTGTTTGAATTGACTTGAGAAAAAAAAAAAAAAAAGAATTTTTGTCCTGATAATATTAAAATAACCCCCTCATCATTCTAGTCAATCTCCTATTAACCCACTAACATTTATGTTATCTCAAAGACTAAAATCTTGCATTATTAAAATGTGAGAAACATAGAATCAAATAGAAACTAAACTCAAAACCTAAGAACAAAAAACGATATATTTTTTTCCAAATTAAATTTGGGTCGGAAGTTTTGAAATATGTTTTTGAAGATTATGGTATGTTTGAAAGAAGTTTTTAATTTATTGGGGTGTAGACAAAATTGGTTTTAAATTTAAAGGATAAGAAACAAAAACAAATAATGGTGGTTGTTTTTGTTTGAAATTTATATAATAACAAACAAAATTGAATTCAACATTCCAACAACACTATTAAATAACCTCAACAAAATTACCTCTTAGCTTTTATTACAATACTACTCGTGGATGGGCACATCCAATGTACCTTCTTCAATATATTTATTTACAACCTAAAATTTTAAATATATATATATATATATATATATATATTGTTAAATTTAAATGTTAAAATATCTAACTTCAAATTTAAAACAAACTAATGAAACACATACATAACTTTTACATATTAATCAAAATTAAGTCTTTAATTTGGACGTAGTTAAAAATGTTTGCAACATAATTTGAGTAAAATATAAATGGTTGAACAAATATAAGTTTTATAATATGAAAAATAAAACAATTTTGAGATACTTTTATAATTAACTTTTATAATAGTTTTGAGTAAAAATAAATTATCAAATCACATTATATATATACACACACAATTGAGATTCTATCAACAATATATAAAATATATTTACAAATGATAGTTGCTTTGTCATTTGCAAACTTCACTGTGGAAGTCGAGTATGTAGCTGCTTGTGAAGCAATCAATAAAACAATTTGGCTCAGAAAGTTTCTAAGTAATTTAGAAGTTGTTCCAAACATGAACTTGCTCATTATCTTATATTGTGACAACAATATTGCAGTAGATCCAACTTTAAAGAACCTCATAGCCACAAATGAGAAAAACATATTAAGAGGAAGTATCACCTAGTACAAGAGATTGTGCAACGATTAGGTGTGATCGTTATAAGATTAGATAGCAAAATAGTAAGTACTAGATGTAACTTTGTTGACTAGTTAGGTTTCTATTTCAATAGGATAACCTAGACAACTTAATTTTAATTCTAAATATATTATGAACTCCTATTCATGAGATATTGTTCTTTGATTTGCATGTGTGAGAGCGGCCAGTTCACCGACTCAATATGTCTACTATTTTGGAGATAATACCAAGTGAAGGACTAGAAACATAATAATACAATATGGATTTCACTGCTTCCGGAATTTAAGGTAAGTAGATAAGTATTATCTTAAATGGTGTCTCTATAACTTGAGCAAAAGGCCCAACCCTCCCACTAGCTCGAGATGGATTTTTTTTAATGGTTGAACCATAGACAGGTTGTTCATTAGAGAAGCACTGGTACTTAAGGATTTAAATGTAACTCATGAGTAAAACGATAATTTGACCCAGTTAGTGTTACCAACAGTCGTGAAGGATTAATTTTCTCTTATTAGTCTATATACGTAAGTGCAAATGTGGGTCTTTAGTGGGGTGTGCCCATAGTTAATGAATATTGATTAATGTGGTAAATGAGTTATACCAATTAACCTCATATCATTTGAACTTTTGATCTGTAGGATCATTAGGTCCTATTCTTAAATGAAATTTGAAATGTTCAAATTCACTTGGTGAAATGTGTAAGGTATGATGATACATTATAATATAAAGTTTATATTTTAATTAAACTTTATGATATAAATTTAATTTTGGATATGATTCAAATTTAATATATGTGAGAATTAAATATTTTCAAATATTAATTTAATATGAATTGGATTTGTATTGTAACTTAGATTAAAATTATTGTATATTAGATGTACATTTTAATATATAGGTTATGAAAGATAAATGCGTTTAAATATGATTCAAATGTCATATTAATTAAATATATGTTATTTATTATATTAAATTAAATGGATTAAATATATGTTATTTATTAAATTAAATTAAGTAAAATATGATTTAATTTAACTTTAATCAAAATTTTAACTCGCCATGGTTAAGAGGAGTTAAAAGTGAGTTAAAGGGAGGTTAATTAAATAAATTACATGAAGTTATTTAATTAACTTTCCCAATCATGGATGTTTTTTTCCACTTATGGAAGTTAACTTCCCCTCTTTCATTTAAATAAAATAAAGTATTCTATTTTGGTGTGAAAAATCAATCCGTAAATTACATCCTAAAGATCTGATTAATCTCTCTAGAATAATCATATCATTTTTGTGATTTTGAAATCCCAAATTTAAGATTGGTTCTCACAAATCAACTCATTTACTCAGAGAATAAGAAGATTTTTTCAAGTGGTGGTGTTCGTGATTCTGATCTCTAGAAGAATTGATAATTAGATCTTTGTCTTCAACAAGAATACGTAACAAAATTTCCTTTTCTGTAAGATCTAATCACTAAACAGATAAAGTAAATTTACTCTTATTTATATCCCTACACGAGTAACTCATGCTCCTCCTAAGTATGAGGATCTCATCTCAAGCTGTAGTAGGATGATTCCACACAATTTAGAGAAACACTAGCTTCTTTACACTAGTGTTTTCGAAACAAACAGAAGACAACGACAAAAAAAATTTCAAAAGTGGCAACCTTAGCAAAAACACTTGTCTTAAATATGCACAACAGAAATAGGAAAACAACCTTATTTAAAATTTGCGAGCTTAAATAAGGAAATAATCTAAGAAAAATAAATACGTAGGATTTTTGCAGATAAGAAAAAAATCCGCAAGAGTAACATTTCAAGAGACATCTTAAAGGACATTTCCTAAGACAACTAGCAAAACAGCTCAAAGAACAAAAGTAAAAAAAACATAAATAAATTAATATAGTCCACAACAAAACTCTAATAAACTTTCCCTTTGGCTACTTTTTAAGATCAAACAACACAGTAGAACAACCATGACAACCAAATTGAAGGGATAAGAGTCCTTATGCAGTGGAAAATATTTACAGAACCATTATTCAAATTAAAAATACCATGCATTGGCAAAAAAAAAATACATAAACAAATTTAATTGTAAAATTAATTAAGGTTAAGCATGCTTAAAAAACAATTACAGAGAAGTGAAGTCTTACATTTGTTGTCGTCTCTGAATTCTATAAATCTCTAAATTTGAGGCAACCACCACTTGGAACGTTTCCTATTCTCTAAGCGGAGGCGTTTGGTGCGCAGGTTTGGAATCAAATGCCTGAGAATTAAATGCATGTGGGTTTTTCTGATGGGGTTCTGATGCCTGGAAATTACAAATGTCTGTGTTTGGGGTGCAGGATTTGGAATTCTGAGTTTTTGATGTCTGTGCTTGGGGTGAGTCTGTTTAGTAGTTTTTTTATTTTCATATTTTGTACCACTAATTCAATTTCTTTACTCTATTGGCTTTCATGACAATAATGTAAAAACAATAAATTTTAACATTCAATAACAATAGAAGAATGAGAAAATGTATTTTAAAAAATACTATTGTGATTAAATCAAGGACGTATTTGGAATGACTCAGAAAAAAAAGTTTTAAAAAAAATTGTTTTATTATTTTTTTCAAGGTTGGCAACGGTTGGGTTGGTGGTCAGAAATTCGCCGACGAAGTTTTCGAAAATGACACCCAATGGTCAGCCAACAATGATTGTTTGATCATTGACGACCATTTGTTAATAGGCACGACAATCAATCATTAACAATAACGATTAGTTGTCGATGATCAAGATGTTCACCAACGTTTGTTACCGATTATCAATGGTTGATCGTGAAGTCGACCAACGTTTGTTGCCAACAGTCACCAACGATCATTGATAAAAAAGTTGAAAGTAAATTTTTTTTCTAAAACTTATGGCATTTTATAGAATTAAAAAAAAAAAAATCCAAACCCATGGGTTTGGAATTTTAATCCTAGGAATTTTATTCTCATTGTCCAAACATGGGTTTGGCTTCAATGCCAAACTCCCCTAATTCCAAACTCATGGGCCAAACCTTTTTGGATTTGAGAATATTTTTGAAAAAATACAAATAAACTAGAGAAAATTTTCTTCTACTATTTACAGACGTTCTACAACAATACCTGTTGATATCTTTTGCTTCCCTTCTTAAGGATGAAGAAGAGAATGTTGGAGAGAAATTTGGATTACGTGGGAGCATCCCACGTTTTCCAATAATAACTCTCTCGTTAGGGAGTTATTAATTTAATTTAATTTAAAATAATTAAATTAAAATTAGTATTAAAAGAAATTAATAATTAATTATATCATATTTCATTAATATTTCATTTAAATCATATTTAAATGAATATCTCTCACATAACCTATAGTTTTAATGTAATTAATTTAATTAAAATCAAATGTAATTAAATAGAATTAAACTAAACTATTAATTAATTATCTAATTAATTAATTATTAAATTAAATATCTTATATTTAATTATTTAAGATTTGAATCATATTCACATATAATATTCTTTCATAACCAATAGTTTTAATGTGTATCATATACGCGTTAAATTTTAGTGTATAGTTTTAATATAAATCTAATTCACATTAAATCAATATTTGAACTCATTCAAATACTTAATTCTCTCATAAATTCATTTTGAATCACATCCAAAATAAAATTTATAATATAAAGTTTAAGTAATATATAAATCTTAATTGTGTGTACACTCTACTAAAGACTCACAGCTGAACATTTCTCACTGTAGATATATTTATGTGTCCATGGATATATACCAATAACAGCAAGTTAGTCCTTCACGAGTATCTGTAACACCAGCTGGGTCAAATTACCGTTTTACTTTTAGGTTAGCTTCTTAGTCCTTAAATACCAGTGCTCCTCTAATAATCAACCTGTTTATTGTTCAACCAATAAATAAAAAACTCTCTCGTGTCATAGAGAGGGTAGGGTCCTTTGTTCAAGTCCCAGATGTTGGATTTTATTCCTACAACTCGTAGATACTAAATGTAATATGTTGACCATTGACTGTTATTAATAAAGAGTTATTGATTATTTTAATTATTTTTGTCTTATTAATCCAAATTCAATAAATAACATCCTAAGCCGATTTATGACTCTTGAACTGTATGTGGAGACATACAGGGATCAATGTTCGAGATACAACTTAAAGGGTCTATAAAATAAGGATAAGATTGGGTAAAATATGGATACAACTCACTTTATATTTATGATACAAACACAATGATCCAACGTGTTCATCTAGGTGGCACGCAAGTGGGGGTATCCTATGCAATGAGTTTGCATAAGACTGGACCACAAAATAATAACCACTAGATGTAACTCCATTGACTAATTAGATTCCTATTTCAATAGAATGACCTAGGTAACGTAGTCTTAATCTTGAGTGTATTGTGAATTTCTGTTCACAAGCACTACAAGAAATTCAATATTCAATGACAAAGTTTTAGTGGCACAAATAATTTTTGTCGCTAAAAGATTAGTTTTAGTGACGCAAAACAAATTGGTCACAAAAGATTATTTTTAGCAACACAGTTTTAGTCTGTGTCACTAAAAGGATTTGAAAAATGTCACTAAAAATTATTTACTTTTAGCAACAAACATGAATGTTGCTAAAAGTTTTCCAAAAATAATTTTCCCCTACTTTTTTTATTTCCCTCCTTTTATTTTCATTAAACCAAAAAAAAAATCCCCCTTACCCTAAACCCAAACTTCACCAATGACACCATCACCCATCCTAAAACCTCACGAACGGCATCTCCAAACCCTTCGACAACATGCAGCTTGCGACGGCGGACTACAGCTTGTGACAGCGGACTACGAATTGCCACGGACGGACAACACGCAGCTTGCGACGGCGGACTACGGCTTGCAATGGTGAACTACGGATTGCAGCGACAGACGACGGCGAACACGCAGCTTCAGACGACGATGATTTCTAGACTTCGACGGAGATTTTACGACTTGTTGAGGTAAATATTTTTCTTAATTTTTCTAATTGGGAATGTTTTTTTATTATGGATTGTGAGAAATGATAATGATTCAATTGAATTAAGAAAAGACAATGACGATTTCTGGACTTCGACGAAGATTTTACATGCAGCCCCATGTTTGTTTAATTGTTTATTGTTAAACAATGGAAAATCTCATTGTTTATTGTTAAAAACAATGAGATTTTCCATTGTTTAGCTGTTTATTCTTCTGTCTGTCTCTCTATGTTATATTTATATATACATACATGATATATTTATATTTACATTTGATGAAAGATTGACTATGAAGTTTATAGGATATGTAATGTTGTTAGCTTGATAGTGATGGAAAATGACTTAATAATATAATGATCAAATGTTAATAATAAGACATATATGTACTATTTATTTAGGTTTTCATGATGATATAGAGAAGTAGATATAAAAGAGGGAGTTGACTAAAGGGTTGGATATTCATCATTTGGTTGAAACTTTAATGTTATGATTAAATAAATATTTAGTTAGTTTTTCGTTAAGAAGTTTATCAAGAGTAATGAGAAGTACGACGATAATGTTGAAATTATTGAATCATGTATTTTCTATCTTTACTTTTGAGCTCTATTTCTAGACGTAACGTTAGAGTATAAATTGGATACAAATAATGTGTGCATTTTATGTAGAAGTTAAAGTTAGAGAAATTGGATACAAAATAGCAATGTGTGCATTTTAGAAATTGT
>JBBPDJ010000002.1:7155621-7178120 GCA_037974625.1 Cucumis cinereus | reverse complement strand
ATGTTTTGCGTGGCTCTTGACGGAGACGAAGTCGGACGGTGAACATAGAGACGCGACGCCAAACGTTGAAGCTTCGTGCCGGAGTGCGTGAAACTCCAACTGTGAGCCTGGTGGACGGTGAACGGACATTGAACACAGAGAAGCTTAGGGGGCTGAGCGAAAGAAGGAAATGGTTTCGGGCAGAAGGTCAGAAAGTCATTGGGCGTGCGTTTTTTATTTTTAATGTTAGGGCAAAAGTTAAAAACATTAATGAAAAAAGACGACACGTTTTTTGCATCACCTTTTCGTGACGCTTTTTTCGCGTCACGAATTTTCGAAAATTCAAAAATTTCCGTCATTTCCTGCCAAAAACGTGGTTTTGGGAAAAGACGACACTTTTTTTCTCCCCCTCCCCCCCTCTCATTTTCACTATTCAAAAGTGTCATTGTAGGTGGATTTTCTTGTAGTGATTTTAAGGGCAATAGAGGATAATGTTTGTTTTACTATTTAATTTTTAATTTTTTTTTCATAAAATCCTCTTTTTTCATACTCTTCAAGAGTTATTAATGAATAAAATTTGTTTGATAACATGAAAATAAAAATTGCTACATTTTCTCAATTTTAAATGTTTAAGAGTTTTTCATATATAGCAAAATGACCAACTTATTTATCAATATGACAATTTAAAACAAAAAATAAATTATTTATTACAAGCTAAAAAAATCACTATATTTTAATTTTTTTTAATAAAAATTACAAGACCCTACGTGCATAAGCACGTGTTTCTATATATAAAAGGGACAATGTGGGAGAATCTTTTGTTTTCTCTTTTGCCTCTATCTTTTTTATAAATTCCTATTTTACCCTTCGAAGTATAGGTAGTTGTTGAGTCTAATAGATACAATTGATATCGACAAGATGCGAGTTTTCAAGATAAAACATAATTCTTTAAATGTATGTGTTAGTTTAGTCCAATAAATAAAACCTAATATCAATAGGTTGTGACTATTTAGAAAGAAAAATGGTTATATATTGAATGTTGTATTCTTTTACTCCTAGGTGACATACATTTAAAAAAACACATGTATATTCTACGTATTGAATTGATGCATGGTTGAGAAAGAAAAATATTTATTAAAAAAATTGACAAAAAAAACAATAGAAAGAATGAGAAGAGTTAAAGAGAAAGAATTGGCCTATAAATAAAAATAAGTGTTATTATGTTCAAATGCCTTTCTCATGACATCAAATATTATATTATTTATTGTAATTTAAGAAAAGAAAAACCTCGAAAAAGTGTATTGAAGAAAAAAAATTAAGAATTAAAATAGCATGTACACAATCGAGCTATTTAAGGTTTAAAAAAGTTGTGTAATGTTCTATAAAAAAAAAATTAAATCATCTTTTAATTATGTTTTAAAATAGTATTTTCAATTAAATTAAAAAAATTGTTGTGTGGCATTAGTTTTTGTAATCTAAAAATTAGAAAGGAAAAAAAAAATAGCATGCCCACACAACCCTAAGCCCTCCCTCATGAATCTCTCCCTCGATAGAAGTCTCTCATCACCGCCTTCTTCATAGTTCATCAGCAATCGCGCCACTGCT
The DNA here is from genome assembly GCA_037974625.1 of Cucumis cinereus. Taxonomy (NCBI): domain Eukaryota; kingdom Viridiplantae; phylum Streptophyta; class Magnoliopsida; order Cucurbitales; family Cucurbitaceae; genus Cucumis; species Cucumis cinereus. The sequence goes on along the minus strand of JBBPDJ010000002.1, from coordinate 7,176,536 downwards.
CGATTTCACCCACCCATCACGCCGTCGTCGGTGAATACTCTCTTCGTTTGTCTCTCTAAGGTTGTTACAAGTTATATGGATATAATATATAATTTTACGTTTAAAGTCATATATAAATTATTTTGTCCTTTTTTTACGATCACAGGCCAAAGAATAAAATCTAATTTTTCTCTGCATCAAAGGTGGATGTTGTTATTGAAATTAAACCACGTCAAACAGAAAAAACTACATATATTAAATATTTGAGTCTAACAAATTCACGTTGTCTTTCTAAGACAATTTTACTTATTCTAGTGTCTGAGTTTCGAAGGTATTTGCCTCACAGGATAGAACAAATCACCTTTCTTCTATCTTCATTTATCAACTTACCATTTTGGTTATTCTCATGAAGTGATGCAACCATTCATGAAGGAACACAATGCACCATTTATTCCAACAATCCCCCCATAAATGGTAAGTGATAAATTTAAGATAGAGATAGAAGAAAACATTCGATATTTTCGAATGAAGAACTTTCATCTTGATAAGTAATAAAAACTTTGAACTTTTCCTAGTGAGCATCAATCGAGTTTACTTGGTTAATCAGTGGACATGATGCCTTGAACTGTCAGTTTTTCTAGAGTAAACCAAGACAATTGAAGTCATACATTTTCTCATTATGACAAAGTCTGTTCTCATTATTGTGTTCATTTTGGTCTTAAACTCCGCTTGGTCTCAAGAGTGTTTTAGAGAATTCGCCATAAAATTCTCATAGAAATGACTCCTTCATACTCATAGGTGATTCCTATAAAAATCATCGTATATTCTCTTTTCACAAATAATTATTAAACCACTTATAGAAACCATTAAAAGTATATTGTTGACCCTAAAACCACACTAGCACTGCCTCGTCATCCTTAGAATGAGGGAAAGGACAAATTTCAATGCAATGCTCATTACGTTATCCACAAATCGTTTTGCCACCTGAACCTAGATCTTGAAATCTTCAGCCAACTAAGTTGGGTTACCTCTCTGATTAACTTCATACTATTGGCTTTAATCCCATTATTTTTTACAAACTTTCAACCAACTCCCTAGTTAGGTCTTTAGTAAGTGGATCTGCAATATTATTTTTGGCCTTACAAGTCTTGTGATAATTCCACAGAGAGTAATTGTCTGGTTGTATTATGTCTCCATCGTATATGTCGAGATTTACCATTATACATAATATTTTGTGCCCTTCCAACAGTTGCTTTGCTATCATTATGTATACATATTACAGGCACCGACTTAGACTAGTTGGGAATATCTTCCAAAAAAATTCAAGATCATTCTACTTCTTCTCCAACCTTATTTAAAGCAATAAATTCATATTCCATTGTGGTTAAAATTAAAGTTTGAAACTAAAAATATTAGCAAAATAATTTAAACAAAACAAAATATTTGTTCACACGAGATTTCGACAGAGGAAATTTAATTCGTGGAATTTGAATTTTGTATTGATTTCAATATAGTGAGTACAATCTCTAATATTTTCTCCTTTGATGCTTTCTCTCAAATATAAATTTTATATTTCTATACTAGTTAATCTTCCTGGTTGATTGACCTTTGGGCTTGTTGATCTTCTTGGATGATCGACCTTTGGACTTGTTGATCTTCTTGGATGATCAGTCTTTTGGCTTGTTGATTTTTCTTGGATGATCAACCTTTGGGCTTCTTGGATGATCGGCCTTTTGGCTCGTTGATCTTCTTAGATGATCGCCCTTTGGACTTGTTGATCTTCTTGGATGATCGGCCTTTTGGCTTGTTGATCTTTCTTGGATGATCTGCCTTTAGGTTTCTTGGATAATCAACCTTTTGGCTTGTTGATCTTTTTGGATGATCGACCTTTGGACTTGTTGATCTTGATTTGACAGATGACTTGTTCTTGACATTGAAAACTTGGAAGAAAGCTTGTATCTTTCAAGAAACTTAAATATTCGAGTGTGGTCAACTTCAGAAGTTGGGAATCTTCTAGTTGTTGGCAAAATTCTCTGTAGACCTTCTGGAGTTTGAAATCTTTGACCTCACAAATATATAATCAATTCGAACTTCAATCTTCTGGAATTCAAAGAAGGTTGAATCTTCCAAGTCTTCAATTTTCAGAAGGAGGTGATCCCAAGTTTGATGAACTTTTGCGTTTGGAGAGCTTTAAAGGTTGAGTCTTCAATTCTTCAGAGCTTCAGCACCTTTTTTCTTCTCCCCACCAAAGGTCTCTCAAATGAATGAAAAGGTCTCTATTTATAGAGAATTTTCATGGACTTTTATGTGGGCTTGGGCCCATTTGTCTGTTGGATTTGGGCTTGGGCCCATCTTGCTTATGGGGCTTGGATTTGAGTTTAAGTCTATTTTGTTTATTGGGTTTGGACTTGGACTTCAGCCTATTTTGTTTATTGAACTTAAGCCTATGAACTTGGACTTGAGCGTATTTTGTTTATTGGGCTTAAACTGGCTCCATTACCATTTTTGGCTCAAGATTCTATCCTGGCCTTGAATCGAATTGGGTTGAAATTTTAATTACCCGAACCAATTCAAATTATAACTGTGATGACGTGGCAGCATTTAATTGGCCGAAATTTCTCATTCAACAATATTCTTTTAGGTTTAAATTAAAAATTAAAATTAAAAGATTAATCATTCAAATAAAAACAAAAAATAATCATCATGAAAAATATATATTATTATAAATATTATAATGAAAGATGTCTCATTATTATATATGCTTAATGTCCAATGTCACATGAATTGTAAACATTGATACACATGTGAACCATGTGTCATCCATATATTCACGGTTAGTGTCCATATAAACCACCTCATACATGTCAAATAGCCTATAAATAATGGCATTTTGTGGACATTGTAAATCACACATAAATTGGTTGAATTCCAAAATTTTTGGAAAATGTGGTTTTTAACAAATTCCATTTTGCAAGTTATTTATTTACTTTTATTATTACTATTATTATTATTTTATTATTATTATTATTATTATTATTATTATATTTCTAGTTGTGCATCGTTGGCTCCTCAATTTCACAACACGTTATCAGCACGAGCTCTAGCCGTCTCCTCCACTGAAGTGTTACTATGACAAATCTCGCAAAACTATAATTTATGACTCTTTACATTAAGGGTAGCAATTATTGGCCATAGGTTCCTGATGCTGAGATGCATCTTGACGCCATGAATCTCAGAGATACAATTGAGAAAGAAAATGAAACAACCAATCAAGAAAAGGTGCCTATTTCATCAACTCTCTGAGAAAAAAGGCTAAGTGGTTATTTCCTAATGTAGGTTCATCTTTCATCTCCAATGCGATTGATGTTCTAACTTTGTTGGTGTTACTGACTTTGCAAAGGTTGTGATGCAACCTCGCCCAGAATTGTGGAACTTATTTGATGTTCAAGGCACGAGGACATCAAGAATGTTCTAGTGGGTGTGTGACGTTTTGTGTTGCTTACGTCCTGAAGTTTTATTTCTTTTGAAAACGGAGTTTGTTGTATTAGATTTTCAAAAGTTAAAGGTTAAACTAGATTTTTAGGGGTGTTTACCAATTGGTAGTGTTGGTGCAAGTGGGGGTCTAGGTCTTTTTTGGTCTGCAGATGTTCAAATTGAGCTTTGGTCCTTCTCATTGCACCATTTGATGCGTTTATTATTTGGGACGGAAAGAGTGGCATTTCTTGGGACTTTATGGGCACCCTAAGAGACATTTACATTGTTTATCCTAGGAGCTTCTTCGTCAGCTTCACAATCATGATGATTCACCTTAGCTAATTGGTGGTGATCTAAAGGAAATATTATGGGATTATGAGAAGGCTAGCAGAAGCCATCGAGATTGGGGTCTGATGGAAAATTTTTGGTCTGCCTTGAGTGAATGCAATACCAGGGATTTGGGCTTTTCTAGTAATATTTTTACTTGGTGTAATCGGCGTCCAGTACCTGATAGAATTTATGTCAGGTTAGACAGGTTTTTGGGCAGTGTTGCTTTTGAATATATTTTTCCTCGTGTTTACATCTTGCACCTTGATTGGGAGTGTTTGGATCACATATGGCATATATCTATTCGGTTGAAGCCTCTTGAGCCTATGTTGGGACATTCAGGTAGATATCGTGGTTCTAAATTCAAGTTCAATGCTCAATGGATGCTACATGATGAATGTTGACAGTCGATCGTCAACTCGAGAAATTGCGCAGCGGGTCCGGTTGGTCAGTGGCTATCTCATCACCACTAGTTGGATCATTGTGCTAGATCTCCCCTGGAGGCTCCATTAAAAGCTGGCAACTTGTAACTTATATTAGTGATCAGCATCGTTGGGTTGCTGACGATTATCACCAGTCTCTGATAGATTTTCAATTGATTAATGAGTTGGAATAGGTCTTGGAAAAATATTTGGCCGAGGAAGAAATGTATTAGCATCAACAATCCATAGAGAATTGCTACGATGGAGACGTAACACTACAAAATGGTTTCACTACAAAGTATCGATAACATGTCGAAAAAACACTATTCATGGAGTGCAAAATCCTCAAGGTCAGTGGGTTACTAAGGAAAAGGCTGTGGAACACATTTTTGTGAATTATTTACAAGATATTTTTCTTCGTCCGAGCCAAACTTGGACAGTATGAAATTACTGATAAAAGCTATGCCTTCCCTGTTACTGATGAAATGAATGCGAATATGTTAACACCATTTTGAAGGGATAAGAACCCATCGCAACAGAAGGTTTTCAGGATCATTCTCAAAATAATTTGGAAAAATAAAATACCAATATATTTGCTAAACAGAAAATAAATTACTGTAATGCTAGACATGCTTTTCTAATAAAAATAAAATTCAGAGAGAAAAGAAACTCACCCTCGTTGTTGACTTTTAATTCTACCAAACTCCATAATTGTAGCCACCACCACTTGGATCATTTCCTATTCTCTCAGTAACGGACGCTTAAGAATTGTGGAAATCTTTTTGGGTTTGGAAGTTTTTTCTTTTGGAAGAATCTAATTTTCATAAAAAAAATATGACGGAGAGAATATATTTTTTTTCTTCTGCAAATAAAACTTTTGCAACTCTACGTAAGAATCACCACTTCAGTCATATTATCCTTCCTCTTCTTCAGGATGAAGAAAGAAAATTAGAGAGACAATTAGATTACGTGGGATTATCCCACGTTGTCCAATAACAACTTCCTTATTAGGGGGTTATTAATTTAATTTAATTTAATTAAATTTTATTACTTAACTAATTAATTAAATCGTATTTAATTACTATTTCATTCAAATCATATTTAAATGAAAATCTATCATATAACGTAGTTTTAATTTATTTAATTTAATTTAATTTAATTAAACTGTTAATTAATTCTTCAATTAATTAATTACTAAATTAAATATTTTATATTTAATTTAATTCAGATTTGATCATATTCAAATATAACATTCTCTCATAACTTATAGTTTTAATGTATATCATATACGCATTAAATTTTATCTATAGTTTTAATATGAATCTAATTCACATTAAATAGATATTTGAGCTCATTCAAATATTTTATTTTCTCATTAATTAATTTTGAATCACATTCAAAATAAATTTATATTATAAAGTTTAATTAAAATATAAACTTTATATTATAATGTATCACCATACATTATATTAATTTCCTAAGTCAATTTGAACATATCAAATTATATCCAAGATATATTAACCTCATTTACCTTTACAAGCTAGGAAGGAGACCTCATTGACCTAAAGATTAAAAGCTACAACAATATAAGATTAATTGGCTAAACTCATTAACCACATTAATCAATATTCGTTCACTGTGTGTACACTCCACTAAAGACTCACAGCTGAACTCTTCTCACTTTAGATATATTTAAGTGTCAAATGATGTAGACCAATAATAGAAGTTAGTCCTTCATAAGTGTTCGTAACCCTATCTTGGCCAAATTACCATTTTACCCCTAGGTTACTTCTTAGCCCTTAAATATCAGAGCCCTTCTAATGAACAACCTGCTATGGTCCAACCAATAAGAAGAAATTCCTCTTGTGCCATAGAGAGGGTAAGACCCTTTGTTCAAGTTCCAGAGACACCAATTAAGAAAACACTCATCTACTTACCCTAAAGTTGAGAAGGAGTAAATTCGATCTTTTGTGATTATGTTTCCAACTCCCCACTCGGTCTTATCCCCAAAATGGGAAACTTATTGAGTCGATAAACTTGTCACTCTCACCCATACAAATCGAAGGACAATTCCTCGTAAACATGAGTTCATAATACACTTAGGATTAGGCCTAAGTTTTCTAGGTCATCCTATTTGAAATAAAAATGTAACTAGTCAACGAGATTACATCTAGTGGTTGTTGGATATTAATAATGAAAGAAAGTGAAACTTTGGTTTATTTTAAAACATAAGATTGGATTTAATTGTGTAATTAAATTCATTTGTTACAAACTTCAAATTGAATTGAAACCATCAAATTAAGATGTTGTTTCATCTTCAATTTGATAAGTTATAACCTAAATTGAATTAAATTTGACAAAAGTTACAACTTTTGTATTTATGAGATTTTATTATGTATTTTGGAGAGTTACTAAGTTGCTAGCCTATAAATAGCAACTTGTTCCTTCATTTGTATTATCACTTCAAAATTTGAAGATTTCTCTCCATTCATTCTTTCTTTCTTTCTTGTGTTTTTGTGTTGAGTTGAGAGCAAGTATCCAAGAGTTCTGCCAGATCCGAGTAGTTTGAAGTTGCAGTTCTACCGGAGTTAGTTGTTGTATCCTGCTGAGACGATCGCTGTAGTCTACTTGGAAACCCGTGCAGAGCGAATAATTGTCTTCCGGACAACGCTTATCAGAAGCGTGCCTCGACTACAGTTTGAGTATACCAATTTCTTTTATATTCTTTCAAGTATTTGATTGTTTATGTCTCTAAGTCTTTTTATATCAATTGGCTTAAGAGTTTTTTTTATTTCCAATTGTGTTGTAATCTGTTTGCTAGTGTATTCAGTTCATAATATATTTAAAATTTTCCCAACAATCTGAAGACAATTAATCTATGAACTGATGGCTGCAAACTCTTCCACCAATGTTGCCCTACTTCTGCCATGATGGGATCGCCCATTGTCAAGTCTCATGCTGAAAAACTAGAGAAGTTCAAGGGTGATAACTTCAAGAGATGGCAACAGAAGATGATCTTTTATCTCACAACATTGAATCTTGCTCACATCTTGAAGGAAGACTGCCCAATTACCCCACCTGAAGCTGTAACTCTTGAAACAGAAGTTGCGAAGCAAGCATGGATGCATTCTGATTTCTTATGTCGCAATTATATACTTAGTGGTCTTGAGGACACTTTGTATAATGTCTATTGTAATGCCTACAATACGTCAAAACTATTGTGGGAGGCATTAGACAAGAAGTACAAGCTGGAAGATGCTGGTACTAAGAAATTCCTTGTGGGAAAGTTCTTAGATTACAAGATGATTGATACCAAGTTGGTAGTCAATCAGATGAAAGAATTGCAAATTATCATCAGTGATTTGCAAAGTGAAGGACTGGACAACAGTGAGTCATTCCAAGTTGCTGCTGTGATTGAGAAGTTGCCTCCTTCCTGGAATAACTTCAAATGTTATCTCAAACACAAGCGAAAGGAGTTATCCATAGAGAACCTTGCGGTGAAGCTTTCCATAGAAGAGGATAACCGAAAAGGAGACAAAATCTCGTTAGAAGTTGAAGCCAAGGCTCATGTTGCTGAAGCTTCAAAGCATAAACCCAAGAAGCAAAATTTCAAGAAGAAAGCTGCAAATCATGGAAATGATGTTAGCAAGCGCATTCGAGGGAATTGTTGTGTTTGTGGTAAGAGTGGCCATACTGCTGCAATGTGCAAGCACAAGAAAGGACAAAATTTCTGGTGAGACGATCACTGTAGTCTGCTTGCAAACCCGTGCAGAGCGAATAATTGTCTTCAAGACAACGCTTATCAGAAGCGTGCCTCGACTATGATTTGAGAATACCAATTTCTTTTATATTCTTTCAAGTATTTGATTGTTTATGCATCTAAGCCTTTTTATATCAATTGGCTTAAGAGTTTTTTATTTCCCATTGAGTTGTAATCTGTTTACTAGTGTATTCAGTTCATAATATATTTAAAATTTCTCCAACAGTGGTAACTATTTTGTGGTTCAGTCTTATGCAAACTCATTGCATAGGATTGTCTCACATGCGTGTCACCTACACGAACATGTTGGATTATTGTGTTTGTATTAAATACAAAGTGTGTCGTATCAATAGTGTTACCAAGATAAGGTATCCAACATTGTCCTTATACTATAGGCTCTTTAATTTTTATCTCGAATATTGATTCCTGTATGTCTCCATATACAATTCAAGACTCATAATGCAACTTAGGATGCTAGTTTATTGAATTTGGATTAATTAGACAAAAAGTAATAAATAACTATTTATTGAAATTGAAATAATAACTCTTTATTAATAAGGGTCAACAGATTATATTTACTATCTACGAGTTTTAGGACACAAAATCCAACACATTTCACTAAGAAAGTTAAGAAGGCGATTTTTATACGTCACCAAATAAAGCGTCTGGTCCTTATGGTTTTCCTGCGCTGCTTTATCAAACATATTGGGACGTTGTTGGAGTTGTGATTGTTTCAGATTGTCTAACTATTTTAAGCCAGCAGATTCCTATTGAGGCTTGGAATTCTACCAACATCATCCTCATTCCTAAAACTTCCTCTTTGCAGGCTATCTCTGATTATTGGCTTATAAGCCTTTGTAGTATCTCTTATGAGGTTGTTTCTAAGGTGTTGGTTAATTTTATGAAGGGCATTTTATGTGATGTGGTTTCTGTTAATTCGCTTTTGTACCGAGAAGTGCAATTATTGATAACATTATTATTGGGCATGATTGCCTTCATTCTTTGCGACACAAATGATCTGAGAAAGATGGTTATTTTGCGATGAAGCTTGACATGAGAAAGACATATGATCGTCTAGAATGGCCTTTCATTGGGTATATCATGCACCAAATGGGTTTTATGGAAAACGAGTCAGATTGATTATGAGTTGTGTGACCTCCCCTCATTTTCCTGTTCTTATTAATGGGGTAGCAAAAGGTTATACCGTTCCATCTTGGGGTATTCGCCAAGGTGATCCTCTATCTCCATATTTATTTAATCTTTGTGCGGAAGGTTTGTCGTATGTTTTAACTTATGCTTGGTGTGGGGACTTATTTCTAGCATTAAAACTTGTTTACATGGTCTTGCTACTTCACATCGTTTCTTTGCTAATGATAGTCTGCTCTTTTGTAAAGCATTTGCGAGTGAATGTTGGCATGTTAAACGTTTGTTAAAATTGTATGAGACTGCCTCCAACCAATGTATTAATCTCAGCAAATCAGCGATGTGTGTCTCCTCTACTATTCCCGAGGATAGGGTGCAATATCAGGGAATATTCTTGGTGTACAAAGAGTGTCTGATTTTGGATGGTATTTGGGACTACATTCATTATTCTCTTGTAGCAAGGATCATGATCTTCGACGTTTGAAAGAGTGCATTTATAAAGCGACGAAAGGTAGGAAACACTCTTTTTCTCCATTGGTGGGAAGGAGGTGCTTATTGAGAGTTTTGCTCAGATCATTCCCTCGTACACTATGAGTTGTTTTCAGTTACCTAATGGACTCTGTGATGACATCACCTCAATCGTTAGATATTTTTGGTGGGGATCGTCGACCAACTCGAGGAAGATGCATTGAAAAATTTTGAGTTTGTTGTGTTTACCCAAGGAGTTGTGGGGACTTAATTTTCGTGACATTGAGGGTTTCAACAAGGCTCTCCTAGCTAGCAGGTGGGACGAGTTTTAACTAATCCTATTATCCTACTTTTCTTGTGTCCAAGGTGCTCAAATATCTTTATTTCCCTAATTCCTTTGTTTTTGACTTTGTGGCTGCTTCTTCTAACTTTTTTTCTTATGGAAATGTTTTGTATGGGCAAGGAACTCCTATGTTTAGGGCTACATAAGCGAATTTGCAATGGGATGTCGACGTTGGTTTTCAATGATCTTTGGATTCCTCGCCTGTCGACGTTCAAACCCCTTTTTCCTCTGTCGGCTTATGTTTCACTTGATTCGTTACTTGTGAGTTATTTTATTGCGTATGATCATATGTGGGATTATTCTAAGCTGCTTCTGTGTTTTCTGAGAAGCACAATCAACTTATTTTGGGTCTCCCTGTGGTGCACTCTTCTATGGTTGATTCTTGGATATAGTATTCGATTCCAAAGGTAGTTATAGTATGCGTAGTGGATACAAACATTTTATGAACTCAAATCACATTGTTCGTTCGATTATGAAAGACGTTGGTGCCTGCTAAAGTTAAATTGTTCATGTGGAAGGCTTTTCACAAATGTCTGTCTGTGTTTACAAGTTTAATTGATAGGGATGTTGAGATGTCTCATGTGTGTTGCATTTGCAATATTTTATCGGAAACCACGTTGCACGCTCTGTTTGGGTGTGATCAAGCTTTTTCATTTTGAGGTTGTTTGTTCCATAGATTTTGCAATTAGGGGCCAATGTTGATGATTTTTGTGATTTCTGCTTGCTATGAATTGTTGAACTCTTGCATTTAGATTTTGCTTTATGGCGTGTGGGATCATGGGGTCTTTGGCATGATCGTAATAGATTTTGCCTTAAGGGCTTAGTTCCTCCGCTTAAGGTGAAATGCCAATGGCTCACAAACTTATTGTCGGATTTTGAGTGGTTGCGTGTGTCTTTTGGAGTGAAGCTCCCTTCGATGCGCCCTTTTTTGGTTCCCTCTCTCTTGTGGTGGTTAACACGTTTTCATGGATGTTGGGCTTTCAAATGATCAGAAAAGTACAAGTTTAGGCATTGTGATTCTTTCGCGCGATGGGTCTATTTTTAAATCATCGACCAAGTGTGTTGTTGTGTCTTACTCCCTACTTTTAGTAGAAACTTTTGCTCTGCTCGAGAGGATAAAGTTAAATAGTCTTATGTGTATTGGATGTGTTGTTTTCATGTCTAATTGTTTAAATCTTTCTTCGGTTAGTTGAGGGACAACAAAATTCTTATTCTGAGGTGCGGGTTTGGTTAGATGACATTCGTCGTGGTTTTATGGACTTTAGTAAGGTGGGATTGTCACACCCCTTCCCTAGCATCCTCTCTAGCCAAAGAAAGAGGTGTGAAGCCAGCATATGCCAACTCTCTTACGACACATGCTAGCTCTCTAAAATTAAAACTTTAAGTAGCTTGAAGATATATAAATTTACATAGCAGAAAGACATACTATAAAATTAAAACTGTTTTAATACAACTCAACAGTACCAAACTTTTACTTAAACTCTTTTATACTTTATTCTAACACTTGTATATAAGTATACCGCAGACTATGACAAACTGAAAGTAGCTAAATGAACTGGATGACTAACAGCGGTAGGCTCCTCTTGGAGCACGAACATTACCTGAGAAATGAAAACATTTTGAAATAATGAGTTGAAAGGCTTAGTGAGTGTCGAGTTTTAATAAAACATAAACAAATGCCGCTTAAACTTTATTTCTTAGTTTTCTAAAACATTCTTATACCTTAAGATTGAATAAATCTCTTATTATACTTCTGCTTACTTTACTTTACAACTCATTTGACCTTATTGTAGTAGAATTTAATTGATACAGATAATGATGGTCTCAATGAGTCTTGATTTCGAGCTAACTCCGTTGTGGTAAAATTTAATCGATACAGGTAACGACCGTCTTGCTGGAAAAAGGATTCGTTTAACTGGCTAGGACATGGTACTTCTCTAGTCCTTACTAAAGTGGAACTCTAAGCACGTGATAGCAGATTTTAATCAATGCTACAGTGCCCTCACAATAGTAAGTCATTTACTCTGTGCATATGAAAACTATACTCTCTCGGGATACGCAAGCTTATCCCATTGTCATTGTCTCCCCCAAAGGGTTTAATCTGATCTCTTAGCTTGGCTTATACTTTCAACTTAGGAAGAACTTGCTTAAACTTATGAAGAACTTGCTTGTAATCTTACTTAGGTTGGCTTATACTTTCAACTAGTAACATCATGTCTTACTCTTAAAGCTACTCAAATAATCATCCTTTAAGTAAATCTTATTCTTGTATTCATCTCATGCTTATTCTAATTTATGCTCAGCGTACATACTTGCTTAAACTCATGCTTAAAAATATTTAGAAATCTCATGCTTTTAGAATAACAAGATGCCTTGCTTGTTTTCCATGCAAACATGTTAGAAAACTTATACTTGTAGGATCGGTATGGCAACCCTAGAGGGGGGTGAATAGGATTCTTACAAATTAATTAAACTTTTTAACTAAGTGGATCCAATTAAACAAATTAACAAACTTTTTGTTAATAAGTAATGTAGTCGATAATCAGATGCATTCACATCAAAACGACTTATAAAGTGACGTAAACAAATACAAGCATCCACTTTAATTTTCATAACAAGAACTGTAACACAAATATTCAAAGATAAATTCAACCAACCTAAATAGGCAAGTGAACAATTAATCTCAAGAACAAAAATTGCAATTAATTTCAAACAATAAAATGTAAGAATAAAAATTAATTGCAAAATTACATAGTTGAGAGATAGAGAAATTGACACGAGAAATTTTATAGTGGTTCGACACAACTGACCTACATCCACTTTTCAAGTTCCTCTTAGGTACTTCACTCCAACTTGACTCTTTTCACGACTTAGAGTTGAACCGTACAACATTCTTGTTTTTCGGGTGCAAGAACAAACCCGATTCTTTCCACGGTTGAGGATCAACCGTGACAACCACTATTTTTCTGGGATCAAGAGCAACCCTTATAAAAGTTTGGAAATGAAGAACAAAATGAGGAAAACTCTCTCAAAGAGTATATTTACAAAATTGTAGCACTCAACAATTCAATCTTCACAATATAAAATTTCTCTCTCAAGAATAAGATGAAAATAAGAAAATTTAAAGCTTGGAGAGAGCAACAATTGAGACTTTGAATTCTTTGAGAGGATTGAAAAATAAAATAATTGTTGTTTAAAAAATGTGTATCTTAATTTGGAGAAGAAGATATCTTTAAATAGAGAGAGGAGATGTTGAAATCTAAAATCAATTTGGTCAGTTGGATCTTGTGAAAGAAAATTAAAAGATGGATATATAAACCCAACTAGTGGTAGACACAAACAAAAATAATAATATGATAATATATATTTTTATAAAATCATTTCTTTTAAAATCCAACAAAAACAAGTTGATCATCTTTCAAAAAACTAGCCATTATAAACAAACACAAATAATAACATAATAACATATATATCTTTTTAAAATAATTTATTTTAAAGCCCAACAAAAACAAGTCTACCATCTTTAAAAAAAATCTAGCTGTTAGACACAAACCTATAATATTAAAGTAATTTTCTTTTCAATTCATTTTCTTTTTAAAATAAAACCAATTAAATTCCAAAATCTTTTTTCTATTTAAAACCAACTAAATTTCAGAAAGTGTCACACTTTCAAGACTCCAAATGTCACTGTTTGATGGGGTCGATTTGGATAATTTTGTCGTTACGTCATCGCTCGGTATTTTTCTGTTAAGCTTGTTTTGGCTATAACTGAACTTTGATTTGAACGATTCAAATTGCGTTGGAATCATTGTTTGAGCTCGACATAACAGACACTTCAAAACACTAAAATTATTAATGAATAAAATCAAATTTGTTATCATCAAAACATTAATTAATCTGGGATTAAGGGCCAAAAGCCAACAATACTTTTACTTTAAACATGCTATGCTTTATATTTTAGTAAATCTTGAACCTCAGTGTTTTAACTAAATTTCATATTTTACAACATCTTGGAAAGATATGTTTACTACCTCAGAGTTAACTTATTTAAAAGATACTTGGTAAATTTATTTATGAAAATAATAATTGCTTTAATAACTTTTAATAAACTTACTTTCTTACTCAGTCTTTTCTTACGTTCTCTTACTTTCTTATTTCCTCTTAATACTTTGCTAACCTTCAATCTTTACTTAGGCTTTTATTAGATCTTAAGCTTACATTCATTATCTAATTCTCAAGCTTAAGTTAACTTTAATTTAATACTATTTTATTACTCTTATTTAAAACCTTTGACTTAAGCTTAATTTATTGATTTTAACATATCTTGACATACTAAAGAAACCATGCTCAACAAATTAATAGTTTGCTTAAATAATTACTTGGAAATCATGCTTAGCTTGAAAACTTAAAATCTTAGGCCCTATAGACTTGCTCTATATCTTTTTGACCTGTAATTAGAGAAATAAATCTCTAATTAATCATCTTATACTTGAAAAATATTAGTCCTAACTTAAAACTTTCCATAAATATCAAAAACTTCTTTTTGGGCACTATGTGACTGCCCACGCCCATTGTTGTCCAGTGGGCATGGCTGGCGTGCAAATAGGCCATGGCATGGCCCTGGGCATTGTTGCTCACCTCACTGGCACCTGCCCATGGCACCTGCCTGTGCCTATCTCGCATGGTGACACTGTCTTGCCGCCTACACAACACGTTAACCTTTTATGTGCGTGCAACCTTTCTTAGCATGTGTCTACTGCCCCAAAACTCTTTGCCCTGGCAATGTTGTCTAGTTCTTAGCGTGCTAACCTCTTTTGCCAACCTTTTTAGCTTTGCTGCCTAGCAGCAACACATGGCCTTCAACCTCATTGCTTCCTCAAGGCTTAACTACCTGTTTGTTCATCAAAATTCAAGATTTTACAAACTTGTTTCTTATCCTCTTAACTACCTTACCGCATAACTTCAGGCTAAAATTCAAAGTACTTCGTTGGCTATCCTCTATATATATAATAAAGATTGCTCTGATTTCTCTCGAAAACTGACATTTAGAGGTTTCTTTCAATTAAACACCACCTTCCTCAAATATTCTACGTTTGGCAGCCCTAGGTCATCAATTACACTCTTTTAAAATTTATTTGAGACTAAAAATACTTATTTTACACGAGATAATTGAATGCACGCCTCATCTAAAGTTGACCTTATATAGGTTGCCTTGCATGAAAATATAACGACACCTCCAACTTGACTATTTAACCATTTCATCTCAACATCTAACACAATTAGAAAGCCTAGCCAAGCTCACTTAACTCTCTTTTAACCATTGCCTCATAGCCCATGGGACACACACAACCATTTCCCCGCTTGCCTCGACATATAGCACACCTGTTGCCGCCTGGTAAACTTTGTTATGGGCTTAGTTTGCCACCCAACATGCCTCAATGCTTAGACCAATCTTTCCAAGGCCGCATAGGACATTTAACAACCACTCTCGATGCCTTACACGCATACCACTTCGCCGTATAGAGATTATTTTAACATTATAATGGCTACATGACATCCGTTCTGTAACATTCCAAAATATTGAGATAATTTTAGGTTAATTATCTTAAAATAATAAGTTAGATTTATTTTGAAATCTAATTTGTTTTAGGATGTTAATTATTTTGGTTAAGAAATATATATATATATTTAATTATTTTTTGTTAAAAGATAATTGAGAGAGGAGAGAGGAGAGAGGAAGATTTGATTGATTTGAAATAGGAAAATGAAAAGATTTATTTGATTTGGAAAAAAAATATTTGATTTCGGTGGAATTTGGAAAAGATAATAATAATAATAATAAAATATTATTATTTATTAATAAATAATATTATTATTATTTATTAATTTAGGGTATCTTGGAATACGTGAAAGTTATTAAAACTTTAAAACCTTCTTCTTCTCCGTAAGCGGCCGCCCTCCATTGTTTTTCTTTTCGCCGGTTTTGGGCATTTGTTCCGTCCAATCGTTTGCTTCTCCGTTCTTTGATGTCGTTTAATCTCCCGAATTTGATTTTTCCGTTGTCGCTCACGGTCGCTGCCGTTAGTTATATGGGTAAATTATTGAGTATTTTATTTTGTATTTTTGGATACCCAATAAAGTTAATTGAGAATTAATTTGGGAATTATTCTTGAAGGTTCTTTTGGAGCTATGGCTAGAATTAATTCGTAGGATTTCACCTATGAATTAATTGGAGCGTCGACAACGAAGCGGTAAGATTAAAGAAGTACTTTGAAGGGTAAATTTGATTAATAATTTTTATGGAAAATTTGTTAATTAAATTGTTATGTATAGATTTTATTTGGAGCAATCATTTGGAATTAATTCATAGGGTTCTCTCTACGAATTAGATTTGAGAGAGAAACTCAAGCAAAAGTATATTCGACACTTTGAGGTAAAAGACTTACTACTGGTTCCTCGATAAGTAATATGGATACTTATGAAATTATTTATGTGACATTTGAGTTGCTTGATGTGGTGATATGTTGTATCGACTGGTTAGTTTACGGGAATGAGTTAGTTTAATTAATAATTTTTATGAGACATTATTAATTAAAATTGAATGTGCAAAGGACTTACTACTGGTTCCTCGATAAGTAATAGTCATATTTATATTTATGAAATTATTCATGTGACATCTGAATTGTGGGATTATGTGCTTGCCTAACTTCTTCACTTAGCTTGCCTAGCACAATACTCAGCCAAATATCACCTCCCTTCACTTTTGTCGCCTATCAAGCATTACCTTTGGTCACATAGAGGTTACTTTGACATAAGATGGCTGCATAGGGTCCTTTTTGCTCGCCCACATTTGCATACTAGATTGCATAGTGTTGCCTCCTAGCATACCCATCCTTGGCTGCTTAAGAGATTTCTTTGGCCTTCACTTGGTCGCATGACGCTCCTTTACTCACCTAGCCAACACTTGGCCAAATTTCCACTATTTTCCTTTTTGATCCCTAACACTGAACTTCAAAGTTCTTGCCCACAAAAAATCTTGGCCGCCTAGCTCATACCTTTGATACTTTGGCTGCCCACTTAATATTAGAGTTCAACCCTACATAAGTTACTCCCAGCACTTTTCGACCACTATTCTTAACTATTTTCCTTTTCTAAACTTGGCTAACTCTCTTAAAAAATGATGCAACACTAATATCAAGCAACCTCCATTATCAACATAATCTTGCACTTTAAAGAAGCTAGAAAGTCTAAGGTTTACAGAAATTTTTTCATGTTCTTCCTTCAGCAAATGTGGCTACTCATTCTGTGGTTAAGTTAGGATCAGGGCGCTCACTCTTGGTTTTTTTAGCTTTTTCCACTTGGTTAATTAATATCGTTTCTAGTGATTCTAGTGTGTTTTGTTGTATCCCAGGTGATTTGTAGTTCTGTGTTTCGTTCTATCGAAATATATACATATACGTACATATATAATATTATAACTTATCAAAATTATTAATGAAAAAAACTAAAAATTAAAATGTGACCTTTCATTCTAGAGGTGGAGGTTCGAATCTCCCAACCCCAATTGTTGTACTGAAAAAAAAAAAAAAAGAGTAAGCATTTTATTCATCATTATTATATATTTTTATTTTAAAAATAGAGCTATTAAATAAAAATTATGCATTTATAATTAATTTAGTATAGCTTTTCACACCCTAATTATTTAATCTATATGATATCATAAAAATACATTATTTATATTTATCTCATACACTTTGTTTGCATTTTATTTGTATTTAATGTGACAATTTTGAATTGTATTGTTATTAACATTTTGTAGCTTAGAAAAAATATTTTTCTTGAAGTATTTATTAAGTCATTTGGCTCATTTTGGAACTATTACTTTTCGTAACTACTTTTTTTGTTTATTATAAATTCAAAAGACTTTCTTAAGTTCATTTTTTTATTACGTAATGAACTTAGTTTAATAACTTTATTTCAT
Source organism: Cucumis cinereus (assembly GCA_037974625.1). Lineage (NCBI taxonomy): Eukaryota > Viridiplantae > Streptophyta > Magnoliopsida > Cucurbitales > Cucurbitaceae > Cucumis > Cucumis cinereus. The sequence continues at coordinate 7,158,639 of JBBPDJ010000002.1, read as the reverse complement.
ATTATATCAAAAGTTACTTTTACTTTTTAATTCCAACATTTTGCTCACTTGTTGATCATTGTCAAACAAAGTCTATTATTCAACTTCATGATCATAGCGTCATTATTAAAAGTATCAAGTCTAAGGTTCGAGATTTTAAATTTTATACGTGCATCCTTGCAACTTGAACATAAGAACAATATCTTAAGATGCTTTGAAGATCGGAAAAAACCTTGTGATCCATAAATTGAGAGAACTAAATTGAAGAAATAATAACATTTGTTGACTAAAAATAGTAAAGGTTGTAGAAAGTGATATATAAAACTATTTGAATTCTAAAACTTTTAAAATTCTATTGTGAATTATAATTAAAGGAGAATTAACTTTAAGTTGAAAAAACTTCTACATTCAAACATTTGAGTTTCTATAAGGATTAATTTATTATTTTACTTATTATAATTAATTATTAATAATATTTGTGTAAATAAGTAAAAGATATCAGAGACAGAAGTATCCAGATGTACCTCCAAGCTAATATATTACAAATTACTTTCTAAGACTTTCAATTTAAGCAAACTATAGCTACAAATTCACATAACAAAGTTTATTCCATGATTGTTGATGGAGAAATTTTGATCAATCACAAATTGACACATTATTTATTTAAATTGATGATTGACAAATTTAAGACTAAGTAGTTCGGACAATCAAATTGTATCATGTGGCGACTTGGCCTGAAATTAAGTCTTTATTAAAATAAATTGAGTCAAACCTAAATAATAATAAAAAAGAGAAATTCGGGAGAATGACAAATTTTGAGGAGATGGTTAGAAATGGCAATATTCATATCGAATAAGAAAAAATAAAAAATTCGAAAATAACGATTGCCTCAACTTTTCAATAATCCAAAAATACCCTTAACAACATGGTTGGATATACTGTAATTATATTTTTCTCCTCAAATTTAAATATTGTAACAGATTTTTCCTACATTTTAGATCTCTTTCTTCATTTTAAACTGAAAAACAAAATTGTTCCATATATTTAAATTTTAAAATTTTAAATATTTTTTTATTAAAAAAAAAGTACCTTGCATATATATTCCCAACCCCAAATCACATGTTGCACCTTTTATTTCTTCAATAACTTCCGAAAAAGAACAGTAACAAAAGAGAAGAGAAATCTTATGGAAAAAGAAGGAAAATCTTAAGGGAAGAGAATGGAGAAAATCTTTGTAAAGGTTGGGGTGTCGCCTTCGAATTGAGTAGTGAGTCTTCTTTTACTCAACTTACTCAACGTGCATAAGATCAAATCTTTTCTAAAAGTCGGTGTTTTGTTTGTGTTAAGAATGGATACTTCTTGGTGTTTGTTGGGATTCTGACTTGGGGATATTGTTGACCGATTATCCTGATTCACGAGGCAGTCATTCGTGAGGGAGTTATTCAAGAAAATTCAAGAAATTGTAAATTCGATTAGTTTTTTTTTTTTTTTTTTTGTCTATTTTTGGTGGGACTATGATTTTGAACCCTAAAATATTTAGATACAATATATTTGGTAGATTGGGTGAAGATATTTAGTTACAGTGTTTTGTATTTAATTTTTAATTAATTTCTGAGTGATAAATTTTAGCCAAACATAAACCGAACAATGTGATAAATTTTGAAGTTTCTCTTGAATTAAATCAAATAAGTTCATATTAAATGTCTCGTAGAGATCATTCGATGATGATGAAAATTGATAATAGAACTGTGTCCATTTTAGTGTTAGGATAAAAATTGGCTAAATATTGTTGTATTTAATGTGATAATTGGTAAATTGGGGATGAGGGAAATAAATTTTATTAAACGAATACAATGTATTTTTTATTTTTTATTTTTTTGTAATTGATTTGGTAAATTTAGGTATAGTGTATTTTTTATTTTGTAACTTTAGGAACCATGTATTTTTAGTGTTGTTTGATTTTTGGTAAATTTAGCAACGTGTATTCTAGTGTTATTTGATTTGGTAGAAACTAATGAACTAAATTGATTTGATAAGTATATTTATTTTTTATTAGTATTAAAATCTTAGGTATTAGGATTTTTATAAGTACAAAAATTTTAGTTGATAGGATTTTTGTTAGTACTAAATTCTTAGTTATTAGGATTTGAATGTTGGATGGTTTGAATTAGTTAAGAGTATTTTGGTCGTTCGTTAATTCTTAATGAATAAGTTTAAATTCATTTTGTTATATTTATAATTATAATTTTTTTCTATCAGTCAAAAAGCAAACGTCAAATTTTGCTATTTATTTGGAGAATCCATTTAATACGGTGGAAAACTTGTTTTTGTCATAATTGGTGAGATTATATGATTTTTTTTTATTTTTTTTTTTACGTTTTCTTTGTGTGTGTGTTAAAATTAGCATGTGAATTAAGTAGAAATTAAACTGATTGAATTAGTATGTGAATTATTAAATCAACATGTTAATAATGATAAAACATTAAATAGATTTCAAATTGTTTATGCAATTTAACACCCGTGAAGATTGTCGGTTACAAACAATTTAATATTTCAATTTTCATACACAAAATAATAATAATAATAATAAATAAATAAATAAATGTAGTTTATTTGTAATGCATTTGAGAGAAGGGAATGTATTGGAAAGAAGGGATGAAGAATGAAACTAACCACTCTTAAGAAATTAACCATAAGGGATGAAGAATGAAATTAACCATAGTTAATAAACTAACCATAGAAATAAAATAAATAAACCAAGAAGCATGGAAGGAAAAGTATAAAATGAAGAAAGAGAAACCTAACTTGTTGTTAAAAATGAGTCGAGATCAGAATGAGTCATTTTATAGATATATGAAACAGAGAATTACAAAACCTTTAAAATTATTTTTATATTAATTAAATAAATAAATACATCATAATTAATTCCTAATAACATTTAAATGTTATAGAGAAGTGTAATAGTCTAATTATGTGATTGAGAAAATTGTAAAAATTGTTTTATTATTTATTGTATGTGTATGTGAGTAAAAGAGTTCT
>JBBPDJ010000002.1:7125203-7155521 GCA_037974625.1 Cucumis cinereus | reverse complement strand
AGGTGGAACGTTAGCTGCTTTTGGGACTAAGATTGTAGAGTGCAGTTTAATAGGAAGTTAACAGTTAACCTAGTGGGTCCAGTAGTGGATTCCTTACTGGGTATTTTTATACTCACCATTTTTCATGTTTATTTTTCAGGTAAGTATAAGGAAACCGACGACGGACAAGAAGGACCAGTGACCATGTGTATAGGGACTATATTGACAAATGCTTCCGTTGTTTCCGCTGTGTTGTTATTATTGAAAAAAAATGCTTCCGTTGTATTGTTGTTAAGATTATGAGTTCTTCTTGTTTAAGTAACGACCTCGGGTTAAGTTCGAAAATCCGGGGCGTTACAAAAACACATATATACCGCATTAATTTAAGAGTTCACACATTCCATGAGTTGGATTGCAAGACAGTAGAAAACCCCTTACCTCCAATTCAATTGGAAAAAGGAATCACTCCAGAAAGATTCTCTAAAATCACCCTAAACAGAAGAATACGAACCGTCAACCAATTTGGCTAAAGTAAGAATGACAAGGACCCTTAGTCTTTAATCAAAACTTACCAACTCGAAATCCTACAATCGTTGCCCAACAATGCTATAATTAATCCAACGGTTCGTTCCTTCAAGAACGATGAATACCTTAATTAATCCATAAAAATTTCCAAACATAACGATAAATAGTAACGAAAATCTTCAAAAGTTCAATTCATAAGTCTCTTACCGCACTTACCCAAACCTCCAAGAAAGGGGGCAAAACTCAACGTGGCGACGGTATGAGTCAAGGACAGAAGCGTGAAGGAAATGGTGCGACACGCCGACACGAGGGTGGCAGCAGAGAAAGAGACAGCGATGCGGCTCGAACTGTTGTGTGAAGGTGAGCACGCGACTCGCGGCTAGCAGATCTGGCGCTTCACGTCTCGGTGGCGTGCAAAAAAGGGAAGAATCACTGGCGGTGCGTGCAGGGGTCAAAAACGCAGAGATCCGGTGCAAATATTGCGCGACGCGGACCGGCGACGCGCGAAACGTCGAGCGACGCGGAAGATTTGGCGACGAAGGAGATTTGGCAGCGCGAGCGGGCCTCCACAATCTGACGCGGCGCAGCGTGATATGTGGCAGACGACTGACGGTTGAGGAGCAGCGACGAGCTTCGTGCAGCGAAGAGACGACTGGGAATGCTGCGCGCGAGAGAGAAGGGAAATAGATGAGAGAGAAAAAGAAAGAAAAGAAAAAGAAAAAGAAGGAGAAAAAAGAGAAAAAAGAAAAGGAAAAAAGGAAAAAAGAATTAAAAAAAGAAAATAAATAAATAAATAATAAATGTTATAATAATAATAATAATAATTAATATTATTATAACAATTTTTCTATATTATTTATTTATTTACCTAAAAATAAGGGTTGTAACACATGTCCGACACCTAGAATTTAGCAAGCAGAAGCTGTCACTTAAGAATTATCCAAAGTACTCTATTTAAGTCAACTTCAGATTACAAATGTTTCGATTTGGCTCGTGCAAATCAAGTAATTTTAGTCTCAAAAGAACCACTCTTGTGAGGGATGTCGGAGAGAAAGGATTTTAGAATGAACCTCATTTGTTGAAGGAAATCACGAAAGGTCAGATTTCAAAGGAATCTGAAGCAACCTTCAAGGATTTGAGTCCAGACGATTCAATACTTAGAATTTTGATCTGAAATTTGGGGGTAAGATATTTAAGAGAATTTAAAGAAAGTTTGTAGAAGGAAGTTTCTTGATTATATGAATGAATATTTAGTTATAATTTTTGTGAATTTCAAAACTACACAGGATGTATGAGCATTAGAGCTGCCACAAGGGGCGTTGACCGAGTGATAGGGTGTTGTGTGTGTGAAGTAAAGGGGTATGTTTTTTGTGCTGAGTGTGCGTGAGGCTAGCCCAATTCATAGAAAGGTAGCAGAATTGTGCGGGCACCAAGCTATACGACAAGTAAGACGCGCATGTGGCATATGCGCGCGGCAAGGGGCTGAACGACCATGGTGGGGGTGCGAGGCATGTCCTTTGAGGTTAGAACATGTCTAGGCACCCTGATGATGGGCCAGCTCGTGTGTGCAACCTACCACTGCCCAACCCATGCCTAAGTGCCATTTTTTTTTATGTTTTTGCAATTTTTTAGCAAAGTTTGCAACTTTTAAGGATTAAGTGGATTATTCAAGACTTATTTTCCTTATTTCAGAATAAGAAGAAATTGGATAAATTTATAGAGCTAAGGGAATAACTCAAATTTGTGAGTGACAAAAAATGGTTTTAAACTCTGATTTAAAACATGAATTCAAGCTGAAATTTCAAAGCAAGCTTTAAGTTGTTAAAAGAATTATTATTTACAGATTTCTAGCTTTGAGCTATTTAGTGTGATTCTTACTGATTTCTCAAAGTTATTCTTATTTGCAAAGCTTGTTTTAGAATTTTATTATCAGCATGATTGGATTATTTGAGATAAAAGTTCTATACTATTTGACCTAGAGGCCAATATATTATGTGTGCACACAATACTGTTGGGAGTGTTGGGTTGTGCCCTACTACGATATAGACATCGAGAGTGTTGGATTGTGCCAAATTACGATATGAGCGTTGGGAGTGTGGTTTATGCCCTATTACGACGTCGCTAGTTGTTGAGTTATGATAAGTCATGTGTAGAAAGACTATTATTTATAATGCTTTGTTGTGATTCCATGTTATGACATGGGATTCTCCCTATGTTGCATCTCCCTCTTATCTATATCTGGTAACACATAAGGATTCTGTGAAATAATCCTGTGGCTTCTCCCATCTTTCTCTCTTCTGAATACTATTCTCAAATTCCAAAAACTTCTCTCCAACCTCCATTTTTATTACTCACAGAATGGGATGTAAGGCCATTTTTTACTTCTTGCATTAAATCCATTACCAAATTTGGGTTGGACTTGAGGATTTAATCATAAAAGATTGTGTATGGGACTTATAATTAATTTGTGACACCAAGATCTTCAAATAAAACAAAAGTGTGGATCTTGAACAAAAGTGGGCATTCACATAAGTTGGCTTAAAAGAACAAAACATATATATATATATATATATATATATATAGGCGTATCAAAGACTACCTAAACTAAAGTGAACAAAAAGAACACAACCAAGTGGGGATCTTCTTTATCGTATCATCAATCTTTAATTATTACACCTTCTTTATCCATATCACACCACACTTTCTTTCCTTTTTCCTCCATTTCTCATCTCAATTTCCACCTTTTTTTCCATCTCCAAATGCCACCAAGTCGAGATTTATATATATATATATATATATATTATAAACACTAACTCATTCTGTAATTAACTTAATTTTGATGATGATACGCACTAAATTATTATAAATTACTTAATTAATGCGTATTTGAAGACTAAATCGTTAAATCCCATATCCAATAAAACCCTCCCTTTTTTCTTAATTCATAAGAAAGAAAAAGAAATACCCTCTAATAAAATCCCCCTCTTCTCCACTTCCAAACCACAAACTCAAAGAAATAGAGAGAAACAATGCTTGTGACTCGGCCTCTTTCCTTATTTCGAAGGTCACCGAGCAGCGTTTCGATGCCGGTGGCAGCATCGGAGGGTCCGTTTTCAGGGGTTTTCGTGGTGAAAGATGAAGAAGCTGAGGCCGAGGATTCGTACTGTTGGGGGATTTGCAAGAGAAGGAGGATTAAGAAGCCACCATTTCCACAAGATACAATATTGACCATTCTTCATACTTCTTCTGAATATGAAGAAACAAAATCCACTAAGGTTTGGTTGCTTCCTGTTCTTGATCGTCCTCTTTCTTCTAATCGTTACTATCTTATCAAAGCTCGTGGCAAACATAAAGGGTTAGTTTCCTTTTTCCTTTTAAATTTGTGTGTATATATAAATCTGTAACGTATGATTGTATTTATTAAGTCTTGTAGGTAATATTTTTTTAAATAAATTACTAAACTAATTGTATATGTTGTTTGAAGCAGCAAGTTTAGAATAGACTTCTTACGTTTTAGAATGGGTTTAAGAAGATTGAAAGTTTAATTAGAAAATTTAGATTTAAAACATTTAAGTTTTCTTTTTATTATTCAATAATTATGAGACGAAAATTGAATCATTAATTTTTATTTTTACTTTTTTTAGAAGGGTAATTAGTATCAACTTAAGGTTAAGTTTAGAAAATATGTAATTAGTAGGGTAATCATACAAAATATTTAATTAGATATTATATTAAATAGAATATATGTAGGAAACCTTTTAACTTATTGTCTATTCTTTCTCCCTTTTCCATTAAATTATATATATATTTTGTCTCTCAATCATATTCCTTCATAATATTTATTTATTATATAAATCCTACAAGGGTTAGCTTTCACTTTTTATTTTCCCATTATTTAATTAAATGTAATGTAATATAAACTCTCTATCTTTATCTACAAAAGACATATAATTGCATATTCTAGGCTACCTTCATTACTAACACTTCTTATTCACCTTTTATTCATCCATTTCTCATTGCATTTAATTGGTAAATGAGTTCTACTCAAATTTTATGTACTCAAAATAACAACATTCTTTAATATATTATTTTACAGAGAAATATTGTATACCACAAAAATGTTTAAAATATTTACAAAATTTTAGATTCTATTAATGATAGATACTGATAGACGTTCATAAACTTTTGTCACTGTCTATTAGTGGTATTAATAAACACTGATAGAAGTCTATAAGCGTTATCAGTATTTATCATTGATAAAATCTGAAATTTTTATTTTTTTATAAATATTTTAGTTTATTTTGTTATATTTAAAAATGCTTCTATTTAAATTTTCTTTCTTTCCACGTTATTTAATTAGGTAATTGTTTCAAATAGAAAAATACTGAAAATATTTACAAATATAGCAAAATTTCATTGTCTACTAGTGATAGACATTAGTGTCTATCATTATATGTCAGTTATAGATGCTAGTAGTCAATCAATTGATAGATGATACTATCGTTGATATAGTCAATAATACTTTGTTATATTTTACTATATTGATAAATATTTAGGTTTATTTTTTATATATATATTTAAAAACAACTATTTAAATTTCTCTCTATTTGTCAACTTGATTTGACATATAAATGTCATTAAACTAAGATGTCAGAAGCTTGAACTATTATCTTCTAGCTCAAAAAAGAAAAATAAATAAGTAAATCTATATTTCCATAGTGTTTATATTTATGTTAAAAGGCTACTTTATGTTTCTATCTCTAATTTCTCCAACCATTTCCTCAATAATTTAGTGCATATTTAATTGAGAAAATCACTTTTTTTTTTGTCATTCAAAATGTATCTTAAAACATGTAATCAATCACTTAAGATTAATTTTATTTTATTAAATGCAGTTCTCATATATTAAAATTAGTATGAAATAATAAAAGCATATTTAAGGATAATTTGAAATTGAAAAAATTGATAGAACACATTTTAATTTGTAAAAACAAAAAATTGTGAATTATAAAGACAAAATAGAAGCTATTAAATGTAAATTTAAAACACTACGTCTAACTTTATAATTTATGAAAAACATAAACTTAAGGATTATGTGTTTATTGAAACTTCAAACTAATGATTGACCAATTTAAATTATAATCTTTGATTTAGTCCTTCTTTAAACCAATTCATTAATCAATAAAGAAAAACAAAATTAGAAAATATTATTTAAAACCTCAAATAATTAACGAAAACCACTGGACTACCTCTCATTTATTTTAATATTACATTCTCTTATCTCCGATCACTTTCAAAACCACCATATGAATTTATTAATTTTTAGTTTTTGGTTTTTGAAAATTGAATCCATATCCACTTTATTTTTTATAATGATTGACATCTTTCCTAAATACAATGTTTGAATTATTAGCCAAAATCAAAAAACAAAAACGACTTTTTTAAAAGTTACCTTTTTTAGTTTTCAAAAGTTATCTTGGTTTTTTAAACCATTAGTAAATAGTATATAACAAAGGAAGAAATTTAGAGGTGGAAATAATGTTTTAGGTTTAATTTTCTTTTTAAAAAAAAACAACTAAACGATTATGAAACGAAATGTAGATAATCATGTTTATTTTGCCTAACATGTATATGAAAATATCTTAATGATTTTGTATTATACCAATAATGATATATATGATAAGTGTTTTCATATATTTGAAAATCTTATGATATAATTTGAATCTATATCACATGCATTTTGGTCTTTATTCATTTAATGTTATATTTATAACCATTTTAGTTTACTATATTATAAAGTAATTTAAATATTAGTCGGAGGTTTTTATACATTATAAAATATTTAATTCAATTTTAACTATTTTTTTAAGTTCATTAATATAAGTGATGAAATTTTAGTGCATGTACGCATTAGAAAATTTTTAAATAGAGTAAATTGAACTAAAATATTTACAAAATATATTAAAATTTCAAATTACATGTCTTTCATTAAAATAACCTAAAATTTTGGTATATTATGTAAAATATTTTTAACAATTTTATTAGTTTATTTTTTAAATAAAAGTTATTTTAAATTATCTTAACTTTTCCATTATTAAGACTTGAAAAACATGCTCAAATGTCATTTTCTCTTGATATGAGAAACAATGAATATCTGATTGTAATCTAAAATTCGTAAACAAAAAAACTGTAGCAAGAAAATCCGACACTACAATCAAACATCTAAGTTATGAAGGAAAGAAAAGACAAGAACACAATTTTATCTTTATTACATCAACTATATTACAGTAAACATATTTCGAAAGAACCATTCCAAAATCCTTTATAAACATATTTTGTCATGTTTAAAATGCTTTTATATGTTTAAAATGCATACCTCTTATAATTTAATTAGAGAATCTCAAGTGATCCAACATAGAAGTCTTGTTTTTAAGATTAGCCAAGTATCATATATGAACTATCGATGCTTCAATTATCATTTCTCTAATTTAATTAGTAATATTATTATTTTTATCTGTTCGTCGATAGACATAAGTAACAAACTATTTAAAACTCTATATCGATCTTTATTATCTACACGTTGAAACTTTCTTTTATTTTTCGATTTCACAACAACATTTTAAAATGCTAATGCTAATTTTGAAAGCATCAATTTGGAGTGATCTAAAGACGATAAAGGAGATTTGAACCCTCTGTCTCTCCTCATTCAATAGGAAGGCCTACAAATGCTCAAGAGAAGATGACATTACAACATGTTGCTTCGGGGACGTTTTGAGCGACAACAACCCATCACCCTTCAACTTCAAAGACATATACCAACAGTTTCAGATTCAGCGCTACCACGGCGGTGGTTTCTTTGCTCAGTCGGTCGCTCCAGACGGTGTTCCACCCAAGTTTCTCCGAACCAAAGGATGGAAACTTCGTTCTTCTTCTTCTTCTTCTTCCTCAACTTTGCATCTTCCCTTTCAGGAAGCTCTTGGCTTAGACTCCTCTAGCAGAGAGCTTCTTCCTGACTTTAACTTCCCCATCTTTACCACTCGCTCTCCTCCTGTGGTGGTCGGAAAATGGTAACCTCTTTTTTTCCTTTAATTTTGTTCTCATTCACATATATATATATATATATATATATATATATCTTTGATCTACATTTGAATGCTTGAATTTCATCATTTGGATTAGCAATAAGTTTCTATTAATGACATCATTTAATTTACTTAGTTCTGGACCAAATGATTTTGCATAATCCACAATAATATATTCTCCAGAAAAAATTAAGTCAAGTAAGCCAAATATTAAAAAGGTTCAATGACTAGACAAGTACGAACACATATATCATATATATATATTACAAATCCAACATTTTGGCACATGTCCATCTTTAAAGTTTATTTAGTTGGTTTAATTTACTGTATTATTTCATTCTCTTCTGAATTAGGTTATGCCCATTTGTTTTTGTGAGGGAGAACTCAATGAGCATAAGAAAGCAAATGAAAAGATCACCAATTTACTCTCTCACTCTCGAACAATGTTGGGAAGAAATGTTCTCTTGTGAGAGCCCTAAGGACGAAACTAGCTCCATCGTGACCGTCACCATCAACGTGGCTAGAGAGCTTGTGTTGGTAGCTGGGAGAGAAGCAGAGAGAGAGAGAGAAGATGAGCATAGAAAAGGATTCATTTGGTTTAAGGTTTGTAATAGACTAGATGGTGGTGGGAAAGCTATGGGAATAGGACTAAGCATTGCCCTATTGGAGAAGATGAGATGGGTGCAAGAAGCGGGCGGCTGGTTCGGCGGCAGCGGCGACAACGGTGGAGAGAGAGTAGTGAGGGTGGAGAAAGTAGAAGAAATTACAAGTGAGAATGGTTGGAGAAGATTTAGCCTTTATATGTTGGTGGAAAGCTTTGTTCTTAGGAGATCCAATGGAGGGTTGGTTTGGAAATATAATTTCAGGCACACTCATACCATTAAATGTAAATGGGAATAAGCAAGCAACATCATCATCTTTTTCCTTCTTATTACAACCAAATATATTTTTTTTTTTTAGTTTGAGCATAAGTTATATGAAGAAAGTTCATTATCTAAATTACTCTCTAATTAATTTTGAAATAAAATCAATAATATGTAAATTGTTAAATGGGTGAAGCAAATATCTGTCAATTTAAACTAACAAAGTACAGCTATATAAAATCTGATAGTGAGTGTGAAAACTTATGTTGGAATCACTTTGATTTTCTTGAGAGATTTGAGTAAAATGCTTCTATACACAATGGATATATATATATATATATATATATATATATATATATATATATACACGTGTGTGTGTTTGTGTTTTAATGACTAAACCACTTTAAAAAGCTTGGTCGTCTTAGCTCATCTTCATTTCATCCACAGATACAACCGTACAACTTCAAACTTCGTTCTTTAATTATTAATTTTTTTTTCTTAATCATCAAAATAGATTCCTACAAATTGCATATAATAATGTTGAGGATGTTAGCCGAGACATGTACTCCAAATATCATTAGTAAAATGATACAAGTGTACAACTAAACAAGTTTGTATCATACCAAGATTTCTGTGAAATATATTTCTATATTAATTGAATAAATCATAATAATTCAGAACACGTAATGGTCTTTTACATAGGGAATATATAGACCTCTAAGAAACCATTAAAGAAAAATTCATAAACGGAAAAATACTAAAAAGGAAATTGAAAAACATCAAAAGGAATTTTCCTTTCTTCACATAGGAGCAGTCCAAGCTGCCTTACTTCCACTATTCAGATCAGGACTAGACACACTGATCCTCGCCATCTTGCGCGATAAATGCTACAAGGACTTCTCAAACTTCTTCCTAGGGATCATCGAGTCTAACTTGGCAAATGGTCAGGTTTACTTCAATTGTTTCCCAAATTATATGGTCTCCCTAGATGATCCACATATCCTGAAGATCTTCAGCCTAGATCTAACTGGTCAAGGGTTTAGATCTGGAAGAAGGTGTCAAGAAGTTGACACTCGTCTACAAAATTACATACAAGGTCCTGACAACGACAATGCATCCAAAAGCTTTGATGACGTCTTCAAAAGGAAAAACCATGTTAATAGAGACCAACCTAAACAGGAATTTAGTAAGCGTTTCCAAAATATTATCTTGGGATGAAGTCACTAGGAACCCCCAATGGGTTCTAGATAACGCTTTCACTCCTCCAAGGAGAGAGCGAGAGCTCTCACACATAGTAGAGTTCTCTGATGGAAGAGTCAAAATCAAGTTCGAATCAAAACCATGACAGGTTCCAGTTGTCAAAGAGAACATGAGCGCGAAAGAGTTTATGAGTTAAAAGCCAAGCACCTCAAGTATTCGTTCAGATTCCAAAAGAATGATGAACAGCTCAAGCGCTCTTAGAGTTCAATCAGTCAAACTGGATCAGGGAATTCCTAATATCCAGTATGAAGAATATCGACCAGAGTCTCTTACGCAAACAGATATGGAATCTGAGAGTGTTTTCAAAGGACAACTTAATGTCATCGTATATGAGTTTAAGCTAAGCAAAAAGCCCTGAAAAAAGACTTTATGTTGCCTGAAAACAAGCACGATATAGTGATGTTCTTCAAAATGTATTCTGATGAAGAACAGAAGCCGATCAAAAAGCAATATTTTCAAACAATAGAGATCATGCAAGAGCACATCTCTTTCTTCAAGTGGTTGAAGCAAAAAGAGGAATTCGACCAACTCTGCACCCTTCGAGAAAAATAAAGGTGGAAGACAGTACAAAGAGGAGAAGTTAGTTCAAACTATCTGCCAATAATCACCGCACATGGTCCAAAGCCTCAATGTGTACAATGACAGTCCCAAAGACCTATATCACAATTTACACGTTCTCGAAAATCCATATCATAATCCAAACCTCTCCGACCCACTCCCATCTTGGAGCGTCAGGAATCTTTAGCTCAAGGTACAAGTTTCAAAATCATAAAACATGCTTTCACATTGAACAAGTTATAAAGCATATAGTTTTTCCATCTAGTTTTGGAAAACATAATATATAACAAACATCAACGTCAAAGTTCTAAAACCAAGCTTTCGAATCAACATAATGCTTATTCAAATCATGCTCATCAAACCACATTTCAAGTATGAAATATACTTTCAAAAACATAGAAACGTAGTTTAACACATGTTCATTTTCATGGAAAGTTCATAATCATAAAATCATAATTAATTGCATAAAAATCATGGTTTATGGAAAACATATCACCTGCTCAAAATCATGCTTTAAAAAAACAATTTGTCACTCGTCAATCCTTGACTAACTTCCCTCTAGTTGTACACTTTCTCGATCTCCTCTCGACCTGAACATAGAAAAATAATCCAAATAAATTCAAGAACAAATCTTAAGTCTTCTAACTCCTTATGTCATTTTTCAACTTTGCGTATCTTAGAGCTTCCAACTTGTTTAGAGAATAGCTAAAATTTACTTAAACAACTCTAATCCTTAAAAATAGACTTTTAATGATGGACAAGATGTTACACATCTTCTTCTTTCCTTTAACTTACTAATTATCTGAACTTGTACAGTTTTTCTGTAATTTCACTTAGGTTTTTTAAGCTTTGATTTCATACAATCCAACCCCAAACCATTCAAATTGTTTCTACAAAACTATTTAACTACCTCCAAATTGAATTACCCAATAGGTTAGAGGTCACAAATTACCTCAAATTGTTCGAAATTTCAATTGAATTTCGGTTGTTTTGTTTTTAGAAACTTCATGCACCTTACTGTTTGATCTCAATTTGACGGCATTCCTAAACATGTTTTTCTTCACAACACCTACGACTTTCTTCCATATTTGATGCACTACAACTTTCGAGGAGAAAGGTTTTTAAAATTCACAGTTGGTTAGCGAGAAAAACTTCAATCTTTACACCATATACAATCTGAACACAGATAGCATTCCAGATCTATAAATCAACTCCAAATTCATCACTTTTCCTTCACAACTAGTACAAACATCATTCATAAAAAACTTTCATAAACTCGTTATCTTACTAAACTCGAAATTTCAACTTCTAATTCCTTTTCTACAACTCAAAATCCATCAAAATCTACACATTACTTAGTTTGCCCAAAATTCCAGATCCGCTTCTATCCATGAACGATTGTGGATAAACTAGAGCTCAAAACGACGATCCTACCTTTAAAACTTAGGTCACATGTGTCCTAAATAGACTGTCCAAATTTAAGCAAACTCCAACGGTTGAAACTCCAGCAATCATCAAATTTTCGAAGGCTGCCCTGATGAAAATGAACTTTCTCTCTCTTTTTATTTTTTCTCCTTCTTTCTCTTGAGTTCTTCTTCTCCATCTCCTATTTATTATTTCTTTTTTATAAAAATAAAAAAATAATATTTACTTAATAACGAAAAGGCCATTATAACCTCAATAATTTTATGAAAATTTACCAAAAAGTCCTTGCAGTTTCCAAAAATTACCATTTTTCAAAATGTTGCTTTTGTTGACTTTAATTGTTGACCGTTGACCGTTGACCGTTGACTTTGACTTTTCCTGAGAATGTCTACTTCATACTGAAATGTTCTTCACAAGCTTGATTAGGTTCATTACTCTCAATTTAACGCATAGATATTACAACGCCTAGTCTAGAACCCACCAAATTTTATTTAGTGTTGAATTTTCTCTAAGGCTACTCGAGAGCTCTCTTTACCCAACACTTAGAAATTTTTCCATCTTCTTAGCTTATTTCTATCAAACTAAAGTACTTAGGCTTCCTCAAGCTCAATAATTTAACAGTCTAACAATCAATTTAGTCTTATAATCATGCCTTAAACATCAAGAATAACATGAACAATAACATCAAGACCATATCAAGGTACAAATAGTTCACAATAAGTCTTGAGGTTTACATTTAATGTTTTTCCATACTTGTTTTGAATTTAGTTGGATGTTTTCTTTTCTATTTTGAACTTTGAAGGCAGTAGTTTATATTTATATTTTGAATTAATTTAATGCATGACTATTTATGTCTCTATTTTAAGCTTTCATATTTATACTTATATTTATATGTATTTAAAAAATTAAAACTTATGATACATGATACATTACGATACATGATAAATTAAAATTAGATTTCGATGCACTTTCCATTTAATGATTTAACAACCTTGAAGTTAGCAAAACTATTTAAGTGGAATTTGTTGTAATGTTGGAATGAATTTCGAGAGAAAAAAAAAGGGGTAATAATTAATTAACCAAAAGTTGAGCGCATAACCAAAAGTTGAGGGGGAAGTAGGAGGTGGAAGCAAAATGTTTGAAGAAGTGAAAAGTCATCCACATTAATCTCACTTAAACAGGGATCAATGTTCAAGATACAGTTTAAAAGGTTTATACTATAGAGATAGGTTGATAACTTTTCTTGATAACACTATGGATGCGACCCACTTTTTATTTAGCACAAACACAATGATCCAACATGTTATGTAGGTGACATACAAGCGGAGATATCATAGGCAATGAGTTTGCATAACACTGGATCGTGAAATGGTAACAACTAGATGTAAGTTTGTTGACTAGTTAGGTTTTTATTTCAATAGGATGACCTAGGCAACTTAGTCTTAATCTTGAGTGTATTATGAATGCTTATTCATGAGGGATTGCCTTTTGATTTGTACGGGTAAGAGTGACTAGATTGTCGACTGATTAAGCCTACATTTTGGGAACAAGACTGAGTGAGGAGCTGGGAACATAATCACACAAGATGGAATTCACTCGTTTCCAATTTTAGGGAAAGTAGATGACTATTCTCTTCAATGGTCTCTCCGACACTTGAACAAAGGATCTCGCCCTGTCTATGGCACAAGAGGGGCTTATATTGGTTGAACTATAAACAAGTTGTGCATTAGAGGAGCAATGATATTTAAGAACTTAGAAGTGACCCAGGGGTAAAATTGTAATTTGACACAGCTGATGTTACGGACACTAATGAAGGACTAACTTGTTATTATTGGTCTATATTCGTGAACACAGAAATATCTACAATGATAAGAGTTGAGTTGTGAGCCTTTAGTGAAGTGTGCACACAGTTAACGAATATTGATTAATGTGGTTAATGAATTTAACCAATTAATCTCATATCGTTGTAGCTTCTGATCTGTAAGTTCATTAGGTCTTCTTCGTAGCTCATAAAAGGTAATGAGGTTATTATATCTTGGATGAAATTTGAATAGTTCAAATTCACTTAGAGAAATAATATAATCTATGGTGATACATTATAATATAAAGTTTATATTTTAATTAAACTTTATAATATAAATTTAATTTTGAATTTGATCAAAATTGATTAATGGAAAAATAAAATATTTGATTAAGTTCAAATATTAATTTAACGTGAATTAGATTCATATTAAAACTACAAGTTAAAATTAATGTGTATATGATACACATTAAAACTATAGGTTATAAGAGAAATATTTATTTTAATATGTTTCAAATATAGATTAAATTAAATGAAAGATAATTTAAGAATTAATTAATTGAAAAATTAATCAATTGTTTAATTTAAATCAATTTAATTAAATTTGATTTAATTAAATAAATTGAATTAAAACTATTGGTTATGTGAGAGATATCCATTTAAATATGATTTAAATAAAATATTAAATGAAATATTAAATTAAATTAAAGGGATAACTTCCACGTACTCCCTCCAGATACGTGGAAGTTTTTCACGTTCACTATAACTCTCTCCTTCAATCTCATGACATCTTCTTCGGCTTAAAAGAAAAACTTGCACAAAAGAAAATTGAAGATTAATGAAAAGAGATACAAAAAGAGTTTTGTGCTTTTTCTAGATACAAAAAAATCTCTAAATTTCCTAATCCAAGATTTTGGTTCCCACAAACCAAATCTCAAAATTGCTCAGACATATAGGAAGGTTTCCTTAGTGGTAGTGTCTTGGAAATTCAAAGTAGGTGATATTCATCCATCCCAAAAAGAAGTTTTCTACAAAGTTTTCAATGAGAGTATGTTAATTTTTCTCTTTAAATTATTTGATTTAAATCCATGCTTAATCTAGATTTAATTTTACAGTAGTCTTGCTCTCTATAATTTGCCAATGTATGGGTATTTCATAATCCCAATTAAAAATGAGTTATGGGTTCTGTAAAATTATTCTATGCGTAAGGGTTCTCATCCCTTCAATATATAGTTTAGTTTCCCATATTATTTTGTTGTTTGTGACATGATCTGTAACTAAACTATTTTTTTGTGTGCAATTAAAGTAATGAATGCATGGGGTTCCTTCTGAGTCATAAGAACTAAGTTATGATATGTCAATTCATTAATTTTATATAACAATAAATTTACTAAAATTTATGTGTTAATTTAGATGGCATCGACAAATTAAAAAAGTCACTAAGCATAGGTGGACAACCATTGAGGATGAGGCATTTGTTGAATGTTTGTTACAACTAGTGAAGGCAAGTGGCTAAAGGGCTAATAATGGGACATTTAGACCTGGGTACTTGGTCCGAGTATAAAAATTAATGAAAGAAATTTTTTTTGGGAGTAATATACAAGTAACTCCAAATAAAGAGTCGAGAATGAAAATTCTAAAGAAATATTACATTGTCATCGTAGAGATAATGAGGCCAACGTGTAGTGGGTTTGGCTAGAACAAGGAAGGAAAGTTCACTGAGGCAAAGAAATCAGTGTTTTATGACTGGGTTAGGGTAAAACAATGAATATAATTCATACTTTCTATAAAAATAAAATATAATATAATTGCATTTGTTAACTCCATGTAGGGACACCCCAATGCACAAGGACTACTGAACAAACCATTGCCTTACATTGATGACATGGAAATTGTGTTTGATAAAGATAGAGCTACTGGTGTTAGATGCAAGACGTTCGTTGACATAGGCTCACAGATTGCTAAATATATGGAGGAAGATGATATGGACATTAATCTCGAAGATTTCAATATACCAAATCCACATGGACTCAAGCCTACATCAGGGGAAGATATGTCATCTACCCCTACAAGCAGGGCACATGGTGCAAGATCGTTCAGATCGAGTAAGAAAAGTCAGTCATATTCAAGAGACTTCGACACATTTCATGTAGGTATGCGAGAAGTTTCCATAAATTGGGAAGATTGTTGCATGACCGAAAGAAAGAATCGAAGTAGAATCATCTGTACACAAACAATTATATATTGAATTAGAGACTATTCCTATAATGGACATGGATGACTATTTGATTATACCTAATCCCACACTCTTACACTAATTTCTTGATTATCCAGCAGAATGGAAGTATAAAAAATGCATACGTATACTAGGAAGGCAACCATAACCATGGCTAAATGGAACTCTACATGACTTTCACTTTTGTTGGACCCTTTTGGTTATGCTCACTAGTGACATAGGTTAGACGCTTTAATGTTGCTAATTTTGTAAGGCTCTTTTGATTACATGGCATCTTATATTTTGTGGATGAATTGTAATATTTCTAATTAGACCATTCATGTTAACCCTAAACTTTATAATTGTTCTTTTTAATGCAACTGTAATCAAAATTATAGTTATTCAATATTAAATTTATCGCCTTTATATTATTGTCATAAAAATCAATAGAGCAAAGAAATTGAATTAGAGTTACAAAATATGTATAGTTTGTAAAATTAAAAATTTGATACATGATACAATCTAGGTCATACAATTCCAAAAAAAGAAAAAAGAAAAAAGAAAATAGACTAACTAAATCCAGGAATTTAAAGTCAGCACCCCAAACACAAGCTTACAAAATCCAGACTTCAAAATCTTGCACCCCAAACACAGACATTAGTGATCCTATGCATCAGAACCCCCTCAAATAAGTCTCTGAGCATTTAATTCCCAAACATTTGATTTCAAACTTGCGTGTCAAACTTCCCCTAAGAGAATTTGGGTGGGGGTAAGAAGAAGGAAGAGAATTATATGATAATAAATTTATTAGTAAATTGTTCAGAAGAAGGAAGAGAATGATATGATAATAAAATTTATGAGTAAATAAATAAGGGAAGAATAGAGAAGGTGGATTTGGAGCTTAAAAGAAAATTGGAGATTGATAACAATCAAGCGTTGGTATTCAAATTTGGCAAGTATTCTTCTTTTGGGAATGAATTTAGTGTCTTGTCTGATTTGTTCGAGGATAAGAAGAATTTTGGATTAAATAAAGAGATTGATTGGAAATAACAAATTCATTTAGTTGATTGGAAAAGAAGGAGAAACTAAATAATTAAGAAGCATGTAAATCGGAAAAGTTACTGAATATCTTCTTGAAATAAGTTCTAATTTAATTAAATGATTAATGAAATTTTAGGTGGAATGATAGTTGAAGTAGTTAACAATCTAAAAATATGATGTTACGAGCGGTTTACTTTCAAATGTTTTTATGATGAAATATATGCATATAATACTATAGCAAGTATGATTTGTGAATAAAATTCAAGCATGATCGATTTAATATCAATTTTAAAACAAGCTTTGAATTACTTGATTTGGATAAATATGTTTTACTCATGATTTATAAAGAAGCTTTGTTTTATGATTATTTATGGTTTCATTTGAATATTGTGATTTTGATGAAATTGGATTTCAAATCACTGGATTGTGTACCTGAGAAATGTTAGCATACATACATTTACATGGGATTGTCAAGCGTACCTCGTATGCATTTGACTAAGATTGTCAGTATGCCTCAAGTATGTTTGGCGAGAATTGTCGACATGCGTACATTAGACGGGTTGACGCTACTATTTATATACCAGTTAGGTAACGGGTTGACATAATTATATTGAGTTTATAATTTCTTGGATTTAAATGGAAATGATGTGGTTTAAACCTCTAATATGCGTGATGAACTTATGATCATATTATACTACTGTTTTGTATAAATTTATGAGATTTTGATTTGACTTGATACGTTTCAAAAAATTGTTATGCTTTAAAAGTCTACTACTTACTTAAAGATCTGGTTACTAAACTAATCTTCATTTTTTGAATCTCTTAAAAAAGTATTTAAAAAAAAAAAAAACCTATGTTTATGTTAAAGTATCAGTCACTAGGCTCTTCAGCTCATTCTTTTTATTTTGTTTTCTTCCCTCCTCCCAGGTAGCGAAAGAGTTTAAGGTGCTTAGCTTACACAAGATCAATTTGCCACTGCATCAGAGTATAATCAAGGTCTAGTTATTTAAGTCTTGTATGTACTAAGTTTGTCTCGATCTGGATGTGTATGTTAAAATCTGGGAAACGTATAAGAGTTGAGTTGTGGTGTAATCAATATATGTATATCAGAAGTTCTTTATTGTGTCAATATTATTCATGAAGGGATAAGAACCCTTCCCAGCGAAGACTTACAGGACCATTCTCAATTTCAATTTGAGAAAATTTAAAATACTATTACATTTGCAAAACAGAAAAACAAATTACTGCAAATTTAAAGGTTAAGCATGCTTTTCTAATAAATTACAGAGAAAATAAACTTACCCTCATTGTAGTCTCTGTATCTACAAAACACCAAAATTGCAGCCATCACCACTTGGATATTTTCATATTCTCTGAGTAATTGAGGCTTAAGAATTGTGGGAACCTTTTGAATTTGGAAATTTTTTTCTCTTGAAAGAATCTAATTTTTCATTAAAAAAATATGAAAATATCTTTTTTTTCTTCTGCAAAAAAAACTTATGCAATTGAGGCGTCAAGGTTATTGGCAGAACTGTTTTGTTCTTCCCCTTCTTCGAGATGAAGAATGAAAAGTTAGAAAAAGTTTTGGAAAAGCATGGGAGCATTCCACGTTTCCCAAAAATAACTCCCTGGGAGTTATTTAATTTAATTGTAATTAAATTAAAATTAAATTAAATTAAATTAATTAACAAATTAATTAATTAAATTAAATTAAAAATTAAATAAATCATATTTAATCAATATTTCATTTAAATCATATTTAAATGCATATCTCTCACATAACCTATAGTTTTAAATTAATTAATTTAATTAAATCAAATTTAATTAAATCTAATTAAACTAAACTATTAATTAATTCTCCAATTAATTAATTTCTAAATTAACTATCTTATATTTAATTTGATCCATATTTGAATCACATTCAAATATTAAATTCTCTCATAACTTATAGTTTTAATGTGTACCATATACGCATTAAATTTAATCTATAATTTTAATATGAATCTAATTTACATTAAATCAACATTTGAACTTATTCAAATATTTTATTTTCTCATTAATTAATTTTGAATCACATCCAAAATAAAATTTGTATTATAAAATTTAATTAAAATATAAACTTTATATTATAATGTATCAACATACATTATATTAATTTCCTAAGTCAATATGAACATTTCAAATTATATCCAAGATATATTATCCACATTACCCTTTACGAGCTGAGAATGAGACCTCATGGACCTACAGATCAGAAGCTACAACGATATGAGATTAATTAGTTAAACTCATTAACCACATTATTCAATATTCGTTAACTGTGTGTACACTCCACTAAAGACTCACAGCTGAACTCTTCTCATTGTAGATATATTTCTGTGTCCATGGATATAGACCAATAATAGCAAGTTAGTCCTTCACGAGTGTTCGTAACCCTAGTTGTGTCAAATTACTGATTTACCCTTGCGTTACCTCTTAGTCCTTAAATAATAGTGCTCCTCTAATGAAGAACTTGCTTATGGTCCAACCAGTAAGCAGAAATCCATCTTGTGCCATAGAGAGGGCGGGGCTCTTTGTTCAAGTCGTAGAGACACCAATTAAGGGAACACTCATCTACTTAATTTCAAGTCGACAAGGAGTGAATTCCATCTTGTGTGATTATGTTTCCAGCTCTCCACTCGATCTTGTCCCCAAAATGGTAGGCTTATTGAGTTGGCAAATTGGCCACTCTCACCCATACAAATCAAAGGACAATTCCTCATGAACAGGAGTTCAGATTAAGACTAAGTTGCTTATGTCATTCTATTTGAAATAAAAACTTAACTAGTCAACAGGGTTACATCTAGTGGTTACTATTTTGTGGTCTAGTCTTATGCAAACTCATTGCATAGGATACCCCCACACGCATGTCACCTACACGGACATGTTGGATCAATGTGTTTGTATCAAATACAAAGTGGATCGCATACATAGTGTTACCATGATAAGGAACCCAACCTTATCCTTATAATATAGACCCTTTAAGTTGTATCTCGAATATTGATCCATGTATGTCTCCACATACAGTTTAAGACTCATAAAACAACTTAGGATGTTAGTTTATTGGATTTGGGTTAATTAGACAAAAATAATCAATAACTATTTATTGAAATTGAAATAATAATTCTTTATTAATAATGGTCAACGGTTTACATTTACTATCTACGAGTTTTAAGACATAAAACCCAACAATCCAGTATGTTGTAGACTTCATGAATGCATGTAAATATCATGTCAAATAGTTTAGGCAACGGGTAATAAGTGTCACAAGAGGAATGGGATTTATTTTTCTCACATCTTCTTTTGGTTTAAGCAGGTGATCTGAGAGGAAGTGTGACAAACGTGCTTAGTTTGGAGCAATTCTATGTTGGGTGACCTCCTAGGAATTTTCCTACGATGCATGTGAGTGAAGACAAAGAATCCAAAAAGGGTCCATGTTGATTTGTGGGAACAACTTTAACTCATAGAAGCTTTCAAGATAAACAAAGATGACGTTACTATTGGGTTTTATGTCCTCAAACTCGTAGATAGTAAATGTAATCTGTTGACCGTCATTAATAAAGAGTTATTATTTCAAGTTCAATAAATAGCTATTGATTATTTTTGTATAATTAACCCAAATCCAATAAACTAACATCCTAAATTGTTTTGTTAGTCTTCAACTGTATGTGGAGGCATACATGGATCAATGTTTGATAAATAGCTTAAAAGGTTTATAGTATAGGGATAAGGTTGACTACCTTATCCTAGTAACACTTTGAATACGACCAACTTTGTATTTGATACAAACACACTAATCCTGTTGGACTGATATGGTAATTAATTTAAGATTAAGGGTCAAAAAGCCAACAAATCCAACGTGTTTGTGTAGGTGACACGAGTGTGGGAGTATCCTATGCAATGAGTTTGCATAAGGCTGGACTACGAAATAGTAACCACTAGATGTAACCCCGTTAACTAGTTATGTTTCTATTTCAAATAGGATGACCTAGTCAACTTAGTCTTAATTATGAGTGTATTATTAACTCCTATTCACGAGAGATTGTCTTTTGATTTGTATGGGTAAGAGTAGTCAGATTGTTGACTGAATAAGTCTACCATTTTGGGGACAAAATCAAGTAGGGAGCTGGAAACATAATCACACAATATGGAATTCACTCCTTCCCGACTTTAGGGTAAGTTGATGAGAGTTCCCTTAATTGGTGTCTCCGAGACTTGAACAAAAGGTCTTACCCTCTCTATAGCACAAGGGATATTTATGTTTATTGCGTGGACCATAAGCAAGTTGTTCATTAGAGGAACACTGACATTTAAGGACTAAGAAGTAATCTAGGGGTAAAATAGTAATTTGACCCAATTGGGGTTACGAACACTTGTGAAGGACTAACTTGATGTTATTGGTCTACACCGTAGACATAGAAATATATTTATAGTGAGAAGAGTTCAGCTGTGAGTCTTTAGTGGAGTGTACACACAATTAACAAATATTGATTAATGTAGTTAATAAGTTTAGCCAATTAATCTCGTATCGTTGTAGCTTCTGAGCTGTAGGTCCATGAGGTCTCCTTCCTAGCTCGTAAAGGGTAATGAGTTTAATATATCTTGGATATGATTTAAGATGTTTATATTGACTTAGGGAATTAATATAATGTATGATGATACATTATAATATAAAGTTTATATTTTGATTAAACTTTATAATATAAATTTAATTTTAGATGTGATTCAAAATTAATTAATGAAAGAATAAAATATTTGAATGAGTTCAAATATTGATTTAATGTACACATTAAAACTATAGATAAAATTTAATGTGTATATGATACACATTAAAACTATAGGTTATGAGAGAATGTTATACTTGAATATGATTAAAACCTGAATTAAATTAAATACAAGATATTTAATTTAGTAATTAATTTAATTTAATTTGATTTAATTAAATTAAAACTATAGGTTATATGAGAGATATTTATTTAAATATGATTTAAACGAAATATTAACTTAATATGATTTAATTAATTATAAATTTAATTAATTAGTTAATTAAATTAAATTAAATTAAATTGATAGCTCCCTAACGAGGGAGTTATTATTGAAGAATGTGGAATAATCCAATAGTAATTAAAATGAAAATCAATATACATTGAGAATGATATATTCATAGTATAATATAAGAGTTATATTTAAATATTATGATATGCATGCAATATTTTTTAATTAATTATAATTCGTTTATTTTTTTAACTAAATTGAAATATGCATGATTATAGGGCTAATTAATTAATTTTATAAAAGTAATATGATAATTAGAAACCGTCAACCTATACTAAAAGTTGCATGCAAACATAGGATCTTAGGATATATTTTTTTAAATTGTTTTAAAATTAAATAGACCTAAGATCACGTTAATTTTTAATTAGATTAGAATTAAGTCTTATTTTAGTTTAATGAAACTAAATAGAACAAATAAGATTTAAGATTATAAGGAACTCCACCGGTGAAGTTCTGTCTAAGGCTGGGGGTTCTTAAGTTAATGGTTTACAGAACACCTTCTACCTGGGAACTGACTCGGAACAGTCGTTGAATTAACCTTATAGTAATTTGTTTTTTATGAACAGTCGTTGACTCAATGTTCACGATGAATTGTCCTTTGATTTGTGGACTGCAAATTTGGTGTTTTGTAGATATAGAGACTACAACAAGAGTGAGCTTTCTTTCTCAGCAATATTATTAGAAAAACATGCTTAGCATTTTAATTTTATAGTAATTTGTTTTCAGTTTTGCCAATGTATTGGTATTTTATTTTTCCAAATTAATTTGAGAATGGTCCTGTAAAATATCTTCCGCTGCGAAAGACTTTTATCCCTTCAGTTACTAGGTCATAGGGGGCGCAAGGGAGTGCTGGGGCCATCAGATGTCAAATTCGAATTTCAAATTCTGGGCCTAGGCGTTACAATTAGTGTTGTTTAGTTGGCATTGTTTGGTATCATTGTGTTCTTACTTTTGCTATTATTGCTACCCTTAAGAGTCAATTGATAATGATATTTGTAATGTTAACAATAATTGTGACAAATTCATAATTCTCCTACTATGACAATAATAATATCTATAAAGATAATGATAACAGTATCTATGAGCAAAAACTTGAAAATAATTCAAAAGTATCTTAAAAAGGCTAGAGGGTTCCACATAACAATCAAATTGATCACCCTTGTCTCCTTAACCGAATTGTATTGGTTAATTACAAATTTAGTAGTGAACTCTTACACTTCATTACGATTATAAATACAAATATACAACCATAGACAATCAAATTCTTCTAAAAAACCATAGATATAATTAAATGAGTTTACATTAACATTTACATTTCTCTAGGATAGACAATGGAGAAGTTTATTGAAAATTTTGTATAGGTGGCTTATAAAATGCCCAAATGAAAAATGGGTACATTTGTTAAAACAAATAAAAAATGGTCTTTTGCTTATGCTATTATTGTGTAAAATTACTACTTTAACCTTAGATGTTTTCTTATTATGTTTTCTTTGTTTTGTATCTTTGTTTTGTTCTTTTTTCGTTTTTTTTTCTTTCTCCTTCTTCTCTCCTTCTTCTTCTTTTTTAACGATTATTTTCTTTGTGCGTTTTTTTGTATTTCTTCTTTCATTTTTATACTTTTTTCTTTTATGTCCTTTTTTTTGAATTTCTTCTTTTGTTTTTTAGCATTTCTACTACTCTCTCTTTTGTGTTTCTTTAAGAATCAAGCATCGAGTAGCTAGTATCGAGGATCAAGGATCGATGATGGAGTATCTAGTATCTAGTTTATAACATAGAGCATACAACATCTTGCATCTTGTATACATAGAGAATAGAGCATATGTATCTTGCATCAATGATTGAGGATTGGGTATCTCGTAAATAACATAGAGCATTCGCTCTTAAAATCTGAGCCATTTTTTATTTGAACCTCTAAACGAAGACCACCGGTACGAATCACCCGTGTATGAAAAGTTTTTTAAACCATATTCAATACATAATTTAACCTAAAATCTGGAGGCTGAATTTTGTAGAATTTATGTAAAACATTTTCTAAAAAAGAGTCAAATTTCCGTCCATTTGTCAAAAAGGAAAAACGAAGAGACACTGATTGAAGAAAAGGCGACAGGATTCCTCAGTTGATACCATTTCGAAGAAGCTTGAATTTCGTAGTTCACCGCCGACTTCGAAGCTTTCAATCTCTCAAAAATCCTGTATGAAGTCTCGGATTCAAGAGGAAATTCTCAAATTCTGGTGCAAATTTCAGTATGATTGATGGTTCCAGGCATCATAATGCAGCAGCAATCCTCTTCTGCAGTTTCCCCTCACCATATCAATCCTCCGCCTTCCTCTCTTAGGTCACCTTCATCCACACCTCCCGCCGCCCACTCTCCACTGCCTCTCACCACTCACGTCTCCAATTCCCACCGGGAGCCATGCGACCATGTTGCCGGACCAGTGCTGCAATCCGCCAGTGATTCTGCTGTAGCTATGGCTTGCCCACTGGCCAGGGTCCGCTTGGCTGATATTGCCCCTTACGACGGTGCTCCTGCGGGGTCCTACGTGAGGGCGGTTGAGGCTTTGTCCGGATCCTTGACGAGGTATAATGCGGCTGTGATTGAGTTGGAGAATGAAGCTGCTGCTCTCACTCGTTGCGGTCTTGAAGCGGCTAGGTTGTTTTTCAAAAGTAGGGCGCAGAGTGGTGGAAAGGGGCGAAATGTTTATATGTATAGAGCTGGAAGGTGGTTAGCTTATACTCTCTTTTTACCATACAACTTGTTTAGTTCTCATTTTTAAGCAAGTTATTTCCTGATACCTCCTGAGTTCTTCCTTCAAGTAACTGTTTGTGGAACCAGGAAAATATTCATGTTGATTTATGCAGCTTTACATGAGCTCAAGTAGAATTATTAGTCAACTAATTTACTGTAATTAAAGGGAAAATCATAACAAAGTGGCTTGCTGGTATCGGATTCCATCAGCTGGATTGAAGCTTGAGATTAATTTGAACAAAGAAAAATCAATATTTTTTCCTCTCCCTTAGATTGCACCCTTTTCATATAGTGAAATTGGTAAATTGTCTAGCCGAATATTAGTGATTGGGTTCAAAAGAGAAGCCTGTTCCACACATTATCTCCTTTGCCTACAATGACTAGTCCATCTTGTAAAAAGTATCCTATGCATACATAAGGTGCATGGACATAAGTTTTGTTTTTTGAGGTTATGGTTTAAGAAGAACAATCGAATCATCAAGATTGAGAGGAGGTAAGATTATTTGCATTAAGGATAATGAGAAAATAAAGAAAACCTCTTTCTGGAAAGAAAGAATTAAATGGGAAAGGAGAACTCTAACTTGATTGCCTTGGGGAAAAATTATTCAACAAACTTCCAGCTGAGGTATGATCAATCTTCCTCCTAAATGTCAGGTTGCAGGTTGAAGTCTTTCCTACCTTCCAGACTCTGTCACTTGATATTGGGCATCCACCTTTGTCCTTTGAAAGAGAAGTTCCTGTTGCCATTTGAGTTTGGCTCCATTGAGTATTAATGGTTCCACTTCTTGCTCTATGTTAGCTCCAATTCCATTTGGTATGCTCCTTTAGTTTTTAGATGCTTTGAGGGAACTACCTTAGAGAAAATGTTTATTGAATCATTCAGCTTTTCATAAGCTTAACTAGATTTATTAACCAACTTACAATCATAAATCAAGGAGAAAAACTTAACAAGTTGGTTAAGTTGATTTGTGACTTCCTGTCATTGGGTCTAATTTGATAAATTCAATTAATTTAAAGAAAAGATAAACATAGAAATATTAGCAAAGTACTTCTTTTCTAACTGTTGTCCCTTCCCTCAAGTGGACCCCAAATTGAAGAATCAGTGGCAGCTTTAGGAATCTGTGGAAACAATTGCATTGGGTTCTAGGAGATCTCTTTGTGAGGTTCTCAGCCAAGGATGGTTTGTCTATTTGTTTATCGGAGGATAGCCTCCTTTGCCATCTTTATCCCCATCTCTATTAATTGTGCAATTTGGTTTAGAGAATTGCCTCTATCCTTGCCTTTTATGACAATTACGTTTTGTTCATTTTGTTTTAGTTGCCCTTTATTTTGCTGCAAGTTTTTGGATTTCACTTTGCTGCTCTCTATGGTGGCTAAATTTTGCCCCAACCTGATGTTTTGGGATCTTTGTTTTTGGTGTCCTAATCCTTTTGGGGAGTTAACAACACTGATTTTATCCACGGCTTTTTATTGGTGCAAAACTACCTACCCTTTTAAGAACATAAGTTTAGATATTTTAGTTGCAAATTGGCAAACTTTTTGTAATCACCTATAGGTGCTTGGGGTTTCCCCCTATCTCATATTATCAATGAAATGTTTCTTATCCAAAAAAAAAAAAACACCACTGATTGTATCCACAGGCCATCTTCTGTTTTACTGGGCTGTAATGGTGCAGTTTATGTATGATGGATTTTGGAAGCTTCGATAGTTTCTACTTTCTTTGGAGGCATTTAGTTGGTGCATGTCTTATGCTGTAATAGATTTTATTCCTCCTCCATTTTGAGATAGAGGCATTGCCTTTTGGCATACAGCCTTTGTTGTGATTTATGGCATATTTGACTTGAGCGGAAAAGAACCACTTTTAGTGATGTGGAGAGCTCTTTCAAGTAGGTTTGGGTTATGGCTAGGTTTGTTGTCTCCCATCAAGTCTCGGTTACTAATGATTTTTGTGATTAACCTCTATCTCTCATTATTTTGAATTGGAGCCCATTTTTGTACTTACTTAGATTAGGTTTGATAACCATTTATATTTCGTTTTTGGTTTTTGAAAAAAGCATGCTTGTTGTCTTCCCACTTCTTTACCACAATTGTCATGTTTCCAAACTAAACACTTGAAGTCTTAGCATTAGTATTACTTCTAATATTTTGTTAAGGTAAGTTTCTCTTCTCTCTCCTCTCTCCTTTCTCTCCTCTGTCCTTTACCCTTTCCAACACTCTTAGTTATTGGTTTTCCGGCAAGCAAGCTAGAAATGGAGGTGAAAAGCTGCAGAATTTTGGACTCTCCCTACTGTATATGGTACGAGAATGATTTATTCCAAGTTGAAGATGTGGAAGCAAAAAAAATTCTGCCTTTATCAAGTTCCCAACTCTGTAGGTTCCAAGAGGCTATTGAAGTTTTATGTCAAAATTTAGAGAAGCATTACTTCTAGAAGAAAGAAATGGCATAGAAAAAGTCTCAAAATTCAGAATAGAGAAAGGGTGGGTTTGAGGTGCTATTAAATGGCTTACCAGGATTCACCATCTCTTCGTTACTCCATATCTCAACTCTAGATTGACGACATATCTCTATAATTAAACAGGAAAAGCCAAAGCCGCCGATGGTGGCACACCTGTTCCCACTTCGAATTTGGCACGAATGACCTTACCGACATTGATGAAATGTTCGAAGATAAGATAATAAAGCAACTTCACTCTGTCCTTGGTCACATCAGCCACGGGTGACCGACGTCAATCGAGCACGAATAAAAGCATGTTGTATCTGATTAGAGATCAATAAATCTCTTCCTCTCAGTTTTAACAGTTCCCCATTTGTTCATTTCTAGTCGATCCTTGGCCCACAGAGACTTTGACATCATTAAATGATGCGACACATATGAAGAATATTCATCGTCTGTGTCGGTCAAATGATATATATGGTTTATGCGGGAAGAAGAAAAGAAATAGAAACCACTCTAACAACATACGTGTCTCTATCCATATCCATGTTAGAATGAAATTCCTTCACCATGGAGACGACACTAAATGGGGGTTCACTTGCAAATACATCCCACTCACACCTCCGTATTTCAGTGGTGATGTGGGGAAAAAAGTCCTCCCGCAATTGAACTCTTTGCTTAGGAATGAGGATTTTATTAGCTATAGCCTCGCTGAAGTGGTCATAGGCTCCTTAAGATGGGAATCATGATTGGTCATAGTCGTAGGTGGGTTCTACGGGTCAGGTTCTAGAGCTACTCGCCTTCCCTTTTCCCTATCTTTCCTAAGTGCCATCGGGGATAAAGTACTTTGAAGTCACAACTCTAAACGCTTTTTGAAAAACATGCGAAAACCTCAGTTCAAAAACCCTAAATTAATTCCTAATCTACCCACTCTCGATCTGCACACAAAAAAATCACAATCAAATACTCAAGCAAAAACTCCAAGCACAATCCAAACTACACCACTTAGTTCTCTCCCTACAAAATTCAACACAACACACCAATATTTAGAGATTCACAACCTAAATAAGCTAATCTCAAGCAAAAATAAACAAGAAATGCAAAGGAACAAGAGATTATACCGATTTTTGTTGAAAACTCTTCAAAATTGGTCGAAAACGCCTCAAAATCGCAAATGGGTATGAAAACCCACGAATTTCTTGGGTGAGGATGAAGAAAATCAC
This sequence comes from Cucumis cinereus, assembly GCA_037974625.1. NCBI lineage: Eukaryota > Viridiplantae > Streptophyta > Magnoliopsida > Cucurbitales > Cucurbitaceae > Cucumis > Cucumis cinereus. Next base: position 7,127,273 of record JBBPDJ010000002.1, on the reverse strand, counting down.
TTGGATGTTTAATTTGGTGGAGAAATATTGAGTTTTTGGGTGATTTAGATGAAGAAAAGGTGACGAGAAGAGAAGATTTTGAGTGAAAATCAAGAGTTAGGGCCAAAATATGCCCTTTTTCGCGTGTGACAGATCTGTTAAAAAGAAAAATCTGTCGTATAGAGTGTTAAATGGATAATATCATCAAAAAATTAGAAAATGTAGAACCTGGTATATCAAATAGAATCTGAGTCCAACGAATTCACGTTGTCTCCTTAAGACAAGTTTACTCACTCAAGTGCTGAGTTTCATGAGTAATTGTCTCCCAGGATAGAACATATTAACTTTCTCATGGAAACAACATCTCGTCCGCAAGATCCAACGATCTATACTTTGTGGAAATAAATCGAACTTGGACAAAGTTTACAAAAGGAAGAAATGTCTATGAGAGAAAATCATTATGGAAAAAAGTTCCCAAAAGCAATTTGAAGAAGAGATGTATTAATAGACTATTTGTGGCCGTTCGAACGTCTATTCTTCTAATTGGTTATTTTCGAAAAGACATGTTCATTCAATAAACAATGCAACTCTATACGAATGGTCACATACCATCTATTCCAACATAGAGCACCATGGCGCTCTGCCCTTTTTTTTTTCTTTTTTTAATTAAATAAAATGTGCTCCTAATTAATTTACCCTACTCCTGGAAAGCAATTAAAAAATTTTGCCTAATTCCCTCCAGGAAGGGCAAATTTTTAACGTCGGTTGCTCGACGTGATCTGCCCCTTTTCAAGGTACAAAGAAATTCTCGTATTTCTCTGGTCTCGTTTTGGATGAGTCGATGTAGCTTGATACGTCTAAGGTTTCTCATCTTTTGAAGAGAACCAGACAAGTTGAATTTGGTTTTTTTCGATTTGAGGCAAAAAGAGGAATAAAGGAAGAACTAAAGAACTCAAAAGACTCAATCGAGTCCAAAGAAAAAAAAAACACTACAGACTCTTGAGAATAAGAAGGAGAAAACTAAAGTATGTACGAAATATCAGATGGTAGAATAGGGCGAGGTTTTTCGACCTCTAACTCTATCACCTCGATCTCGTCAAGTTCAAGCTCATTTTCTTCTCATGCCTCGACGACTGGGGCTAACCATGGCTGAGGCTCCTCACCATCTCCTCGTCATCAAAGTACATTACCTCATGGCGAGCTTGGGTAGTTTCAAGGTGATGAAGTTGTAGCGAGGTCTCTTCTAGCCAAAATTGAGTAAGAAAGTTAAGCAAGCTAATCACTCAAATGCTGCATCTTAGCTCTAGTCTTTGTCGCGAACTGGAGACTTTCTTACGGGATACTAAAGTGCTCCTGTTGCAAAGAGAAACTGTTGTTATGCAATTTTCTAACCAAATCTTTTGAAGACATACCTTAATGGGAGCTAACTCTGACAGCTGGTGGGGATGATATACGTATTGTGGTTGTGCATAGGAATTGTTGTAGTCATAGGAGTGAGTGGTCCATCTAGGATGGGTGCAAGGCTTAGGCTCCCAATAACTAAAGCTATCCCTCAAGGTAGGACTCGTTGGCATCAAACTATCTTGCTCTTATAATATATTTATATATATAGGCCCTTATTTGTAATTTCACATACTATCTAGGGTTTCTACATTCTCTATAAATATGTATCTGTACCATAACTCTATTGAGATAGTAAATACTTTTCTCTTGAATTACTCATCTTCATGGTATCAGAGCATCTAGGTTTTTTTAGGGTTTGAGGAAAATATTCGCGTGACGGCTTCGCTCTCCTTAGGGTTAAATTTTAAGGTCATTTTCGAGTGGCCGTTTGTCGACACCGTCCATCTGAGAGGAACTATCGTCACTGTCTGTTGCCGTCTGTCTCAGAAGCTGCCGGAAACAGCCGCGCGTGAAGCTCACGAGCCACCGAACACTTTTCTGCACCTTCTCACGCGCCGGCGCGTGGGGGCGCGTGAGACGTCCGTTCTCGCTTCCGTCTTCTGGTCTTGTTTCGAAATTAGGTTTCCAGCCAGCCTGTGAAGTTTGGTTGGGTTTGGCTTATTTTTGTTTGGGTGTGCAATCCAATCA
>JBBPDJ010000002.1:7096640-7114092 GCA_037974625.1 Cucumis cinereus | reverse complement strand
CATCATCTTTCCCCTTCCTCCCCAATGGACAGCAGCCTATACAAGAGTATCTGGAAATCTAAAAGCCCAAAAAGAGTGAGCATCCTCACATGGATTCTTCTGTTTGGAAATTTAAATGTCTCCTCTATTTTGCACACAAGCTGCCCCAGAAATACCTCTCCTCCTCAATTTGCCCTCTCTGTTTAAACAGCCAGGAAAATCCCTCACATCTATTCATTTTTTGCCAATATTCTTCAGCAGTTTGGGGTTTTCTTTTTGCAGTTTTTAACATCTAATGGGGGTCTTTGAAGCTGATTTGAAAAACTGCTTGCAATCCCTTTTAATAGGCCCCCCTCTTTTACCAAAAACAGCTGCTTTCCTATGGGTAAATGCAGTCAAAGCAATCCTCTCAGATGTCTGGTTTGAAAGAAATCAGAGAATTTTCCATGAAAAAAGTTTAAGTGCTTTGGAAAGGTTTGAATTTGCTCAAAGAAACACATCAGCTTGGTGCTCCCTCCTACTAGTTTTCTCCAACTACAAGACTCTGGAAATCAATCAGAATTGGGCAGCCTTCCTTCACCAGTCCTAATTTTTATAAGTGCTTTTTGTGTATTTTCTAATTCATGACCTTTGTTTCTCCTCAGTTTTTATGATTTTGGCTATGTATAAGTCTTTGTTTCCTTTTAGCTTTCCTCATTTTTTGACTTTCATCTAATTGTATCTTTATTTAATTTCCTTATCGGCTGAACTTATAAAGCCCCCTTCTTCAAGTATTATTGGTACCTTTTCATTGTATCAAGAGCATTAGTCTCTTTTTTTATATACCTTATATAAATAAAGAGACCAGTTTCCTTTGCAAAAACAAAAAAAATACGATCTTCTTGAAAAGTAATTGAAAAAAATGCTAATATGTTGGTTAACACAATATTCTTGAAAATTAATTTCAATTTTGACCATGATGCCCAAGCCTTGTTAAGCCCATGTACTTAGTGGCACTAGATTATTAATTTTATATTTTACATGATGACAATATTTACATTTTTGTTAAAATATTCTTTTCAATCTGCAGCTAGCTCGAAATGATCAAAACAAGGAAGCCTCGTTAAGAAGTGTTCTCTCAGATCCACTATCGTGAGTCATCTTTTATGGTGCTTACATTTTCTTTTCGTTGAGCTTTTCTGTAATTTATTTGAAAATCCAAAATTTGAGCTAACTTTTAACCTTCCATTGGATGGTGATGTAAAGGAAATCTATTACTTTGTGGTAACAAACCCTACTTCCTACAACGTTTTATCTTTCAGTACTTTTCACATATCAACCCAAATTTAGGAGAGTTAGGCAAAGATTTGGACTCATCGATTAGGAACTTTCCATATATATGAACATAAATTTTTGAAGTTTGAAAGTGAAAATTTTGGTGTTTTTTTAAGGGAGAAATTCGGTACTTCAAAAGGTTTTAACACAAAAGGTTTGTTGTTTCACGCAACAATATATTTAGAAAAACTTCTTTGCAGTTAATAAATCTTACCATATGATCCGTTGAATCGGCCCATGGTACTGTTAAAGTTTTCTACATGGAGTTTGTAGTATAGAAAGTACTACTTTGTTGGGTGCCCTTTTTGTATGTAAGGTACTCTTCATTTTTATCTATGAAAGCTCAATGATTCATAAAAAAGAGGTTATAGAAATTACTCCCAACATCTGTTTGTACCAATTGCAAATCTGTTATGGATCTCCTAAGCAATTCTCATTATATATATATAGTGTATTTTTTTTTTTTTTTTGAAATGGAAACGAGCCTCTTTATTAAGGATAATAAAAGAGACTAATGCTCAAAGTACAAGAGAAATATACTCTGAGCAATAAGGAGAAAAAAGACTAAAAGGACAATCAAAATAATAGTACAAACAGACCAAAAACCTCTATAACTCAAACCAAAAAGGAGAAAGAAACAGCCAAGCAAAATAATGCTTTTTTAAATAAGAAGCCAAATTCTGTCGAAGAATTGCTCACTAAAAGCTTCAAGAAGATCGTAGATGGAACACCAATGGGAGACAAAAACGATCTTGAGCCTGAGAAGACTTGCTACCAATTTTCAAAACCAACAAATTGCAAAGTAACATTGAATTCTTTGATAAAAGAAAGCCAATCTTGTACCCGACGAGAAAATATGAAACGGACAAACCAACTCAACCAAACTGTCGAACACTTCAGCAGAACACTCCGATAAAGAATGATCACATCTACATTTTGTTTAAAAGGCACAATGCGAACTCTCTGGAATTACCATTTACTGAAAAGGAAATTCGAGAAGCGATTTTTGATATGGGCAGTCAAAAGTCTCTGGGCCCCAATGGAATGACCGGTGAGTTTTACAAAAAATCTTGGAACATTTTGAAGCCTGATTTAGTACGAGTGTTCCAAGATTTTTTAAAAAACGGTATTGTCAACAAGAGATGCAGCAGAACTTATGTCTGTCTAATTCCCAAGAAAAAGGAGGCGGCTCGTGTAAATGAATTCAGACCTATTAGTCTCATCACTTGCCTCTACAAAAATCATCTCTAAGGTGCTTGCAAAGAGACTTAAAAACGTCCTCCCATTGATAATCAATGACTCCCATATGGCCTTTGTGGAAGGAAGGGAAATTCTGGATGCCATTCTGATTGCTTTCGAGACTGTAGATGAAATTGGACCTTGCAAAAGTATATGATAAAGTTGATTGGTTATTTCTGGACACGGCTCTGAAACTCAAAGGCTTCGGCAATGGATGGAGGAAATGGATTTGGGGCTATCTGTCTTCAATGAATTCTTCGCTTATTGTCAACGGTAGGCTTAGAGGAAAGATAATAGTCAAACGAGGTATTCGGCAAGGAGATCCCCTTGCTCCCTTTTTCTTTACTATAGTGGGAGATGCCTTAAGTAGCTTCATTTACTTTTGAAATGAAAAAAGGATCTTAAAAGTTTTTACTCTTGGCAATCCAAAGGTTGAAGTGACTCACCGCAGACGATATCTTCTTTTTTCAGAATAGGAGCCTGGAAATCTAGAGGCTTGGTGGTTGGTGGTCAACCTCTTCCTTATGGGGGTTGGCCTATCTATTAATGTGGCTAAAACTTCTATCATTGGAATCAATATAGAGAGAGCGGACTTGAAGATCTTTGCTACAAAATTTGGATGTAAAGTGGACTCCCTTCCTTTCTCCTACTTAGGCTCTTTCCCCTTCCAAATTCGTTCTCGAGGATCTCTTGGTCTAGGTTTTTGTATCTCCCCTTATGAAATACACAAATTTATGTCGTCCCTCAATAGTCATCCTAATAGATTGGGACCATGAGAAGTAACTCTGACCGTTCAGGTTCTCTCCTACAATTAAACGTGAGTTTTCCGTGAAACCAGAGAAACAATTAGTAGTATTTAATATAGGGAAAGATGTTACCGGATTCTCTGAATACATCGGTACGTTTGACGGTATGGTAGAATTGGTATGTTTGAATTTGGGTTTGTTGAGGCACCTAGAGCATCCCGAGAGCCGTTATTTGGTGCTGGGAATCCATTTGGAGGTTTGCCAGTTGTCGTTGAATCATGACTAGGGAAACACCATTCTGACCCTTGGTGTTCGATGATATGGCACAAATAGATTTACCCTTGTGATGGCCAGAAGATACACCACTCTCTACTTTAGGATTGTAGTCGGTAGCCGGGTTAGAGAAATTTGTTGGTCCGGTCGGTAAGAATGAGTGATGGTTGTGATGGGCAAAAGTCGAAATCATGGCTGCCGGAGGAGATGTAATCGACAGAAGGCTTGCCGACAAGAAGTGGGTCGTTGGAGAAGGTGTTGGTTGTTGACGGAAAAGGGAATCTGCTTGAATGGGGTTCGGTTGCCGACGGAACTAGGCTGGTCGTTGATTGAAATAGATGTCGGAGATACTCGTCGACGGCAGCTTGAACGGCGGTCCAACGGCGGCGGTTTCGATAGATCGTCAAGTGGCGGCGATGGTTGTGGTATTAGGGTTTTCCACTTGTTCTTCTTCCATGACAGCTAGGATTTTGTTATCCATGTCTCTGATACCATATAACAATTAATTAAAGAAGAGGAAAGAATAACACCAGGCATATGTGAAAAACTATAGTTTAGGGAGAAAAAACACGATATGAATCTTTTGTATATTTTTCTTATTATCAAAAGAATACAAGGGATGGAATATTTATAGGCCACAATGAGCCTTGACAAAAAAAAGAAATAAACTAGGGTATAAAGATTACACAAATACCCTTAGTACAATTATTTTCAACCCTCTGTTTTACTGGTGCAGACATAGGGGTATGTTGAGTTGTAGCAATCTTGTCCTTTTTCTGATAATCCACCAAATTAACTTTGATGGCTTTTGTAAAATCTGTCATCTAAATTTTCTTCATCTTCAAGTCTTCTTTACTAGCTGATCCGAGGGAAAGGTCTTTTAACATATCAACGAATGATACCCACCCTTGCAGCTTCAGTCCCATTGGCATATGTATGAAAAAAAGTCCACCGATTTTAGGCCAAACGATACATCTCCTCACCCATCCTGTATTGTCTAAAAATTTAGTAATCTTGACAACCCTAGCATCATCCTTAGCCCTCCGAATGGAGAAAGAAGTACTCTGCCCTTGAAGAAGCTCTGAAATTCGATACACGAACCAGCCTAGGTGCGGCTTGACTAATGGCAAGGATTTTTTGTATTCCACATCTTCCACGAAGAACTAACCCTCTTCAAACCAAATGCCAAATGCAGAAATAGGAGTCGTTAATCTTGCAACTTTGAACTTCCATGTTTAGTTTTGCGAACTGAGAAGTAGCTTGAGAGGGCCTTGGAGCTATCTAACGGAAAAAAGGAGGTTGCCGGAAGCTACTGAGAGAAGAAGGAAGACCGTGGGGAGAGAGCAATGAAAGAGGATGGGAGAGGAGAGAGGAGAGAGGAGAGAGGAGAGAGCAAACCTTCCTGCTATCGAATCCGAGCGACTAGGGTTGCATCTAAATGATCTGGAAGTTCTCTGATATAATTATCTTGTACTTTGAGTATTAGACTCATTTCATTTTATGAGTTTGGTCTTGATTTGACTAGATAATGTGGTTGCATCTAAATGATCTGGAAGTTCCTTACTTTTCCTTAGGTAGAAGAAAGTTTTTATGGCAAGGAAGAAGGGGGTGCAGTTTTTCGGGGTGAAAGAGAATAATAGAATCTTTAGAAGGAGGGAGCTTACTTCTTGATGCTTGGTCTTTGCTAGCTTCCATGTTTTCCTATGAGCTTCTGTTACGGAGATTTCTATAATTACTCGCTTAGGATCCAACCATAGCAGAAGGAGTTGCTAATCCACAACCAGGGCAAGATTAGCTTTCTCCATTCTTCAACCTCAGACCAACCTTAAGAAATATGGGTTCTTCTTCTTCCTTGGACAGCTTCTCTTTGCCTCCATCTTCATCCTCTCTCCCTGGCAGATGTTTAATGAGTTTGGCAATAATGGTGGGCCAGCAGCTGCGGAATTGTCTTCAAAGGTATCTGTTTTGAGGAGAAATTTATCATCCAAGCTGACACTTGGTTGCTCTTTCTTTATCTCTCAAAGGGATTGGAGGTCACTGTTTGTTTTTGGCAGCAGAGTTGGAGCTTACTTCTTCTTCTGCAATTGGCTATTATCACCCCGTTAAGTGATTTCTTCAACTTTAGTCCTCAGAAACCTACTTTTGGTCTCCCGTTAAGTGTTTTCTTCCGGCACATTGCACTTTCTGGTGCTCCGCTTTTCTTCTTAGGGATGAAGAGTACAAGTCCAAAGAAGCACTTGAAAAAGAAGACACATAAAGCAAAAAGACATTGGATTTGTCAAAGAAGCAATGGTTGCCAATTGGATTAATTTGCTGTGTCATTCAGCTCTTAGGTTTACACACATTTTCACCATTGATGGCGACAAGTTTTTTATATTTCTTTTGTAGTTGGCTGTTTTGTTTTTCTCGGATATCTTTACTTCATTGTTGAATGAGTTATTATTCAATTTGAGCTGCGGCATTCAGGTCTTTGTACTTCAAAAAAAGTTACTCGCTTAGTTTTATCTTGCTTGATTAGAGTCCATTTTTTAAGTAGGCTTCGATTTTTATGGGATATTTTTTTTTATGCCTTTCTATTCTTTCATTTTTTCTCAATGAAAATTTTGTTATTCATTATTAAAATTAATTAATAAATAACCCCCTTCATGTTTTTTTATGTTTTTCCACTTTCTCCTTTTATCCACTCCCAGAGGTGCCTTCCTCGAGGATGCGATGTTTGTTTCATGTGGACATTCATTTGGTGGTCTCATGCTGAGGAGGGTCATTGAGACGGTAAGAGCATCCTTCTGCTCATATTGTCCTTTTTTTTTTCTCTTTTGGTATTTCCATTCTTCCTTCTCAGTTCCTAAATAGATTTAAAAAGCACGTCCTACCAATATTTAGTCGTGAATTTAATGAAGAAAATCAAAAATTATTTTTTCTAAAAAAAGATTAATTTAGGGAAGCCTATTTGACACCTCTTCGTTTTTTTTTTTTTTTTTTTCATTATGGTTAGAGGTTCCTCACCTCTACAGCTGGACTAAAAAATGTTTGGAAAAAACAAAAAAGATAATGAACAGATTTCTTGGTTGTAGATGTCCAAGGAGAGACATCAAAGTGGGTCAAGGCCCACACCTCCACCCACAGATATCTAACTCCTAAAGCCAATTGCCCCACAAAATAGGCAAAAAAGAACTGCGTCTCAGGAAAGGGTATGGTGCCTCTTCCAACATCGAACAGTAACCCTATTACAAATTTACAAGCCATATTCGCAATGCACATGAACCAACTTTTCTTTGCCAAAATTGTACTGAACGCACAACAGAGGCTTTGAAGATCATAGAATTTGATAGTATCTGCACCCTAAGCCAGCGAAAACACTGTAAGGAGAAAGAAAGGCATTGCTACCACTACCTCCAAAGGATTCATCAAGAAAAGAATTTGATTTAGTTTCCTGTTCTTTTTTATTTGTTCATACTCTGTCTCCTGGCGTTCAATTAATATTTTATACATATTTGAAAGGTTCAATTAGTTCCTTATAAGACCCAAAAGTCTAGTCTAGGGACTTCTAAGTGAAAATTCAATATTCATTTTGAGTTGGGGTACTACAGATCCCAGGAGGTCATTTCCTAAGGGATAAACTTTACGAGAGACTGGATCTTGAAATTAATTTTTTTAATTAAAATAAGATATAGAGTCATAGACTATAGAGATTAAACGACATAAATAAAATAAAAAAGCAACTGATACTGATTTTGAATTACGTGGGGTAAGACTGGATTAGGAAACAAGAATTAGTGTTTTGGCTAAAATTTGAGGTTCAGTTCAAAATATCATGATCTAATCTAATAGGTGCACTTTGGAAATAACTAATACCACTACCACATTAAAGTTGCACCGATGCCTAGTGCTTAGTTGTTGTCATTCAATTGATTCCTTAGTATATGGCTTGATATACTTAATGATTTTGTATTTATCAAGTGAATTTCAAATGTCAATTGAAGAATAATATATATTTTTAACGGAAACAGTAATATTTTATTAATAAAGTAGCTCAAGTACATAAGGATTATACAAAGAGCTAAGTAGAAAACTAGGATCAGCAAGCGCACCCGGACATTTCAACTAGGTTGGGGTCCTTAGCGCCCTCATCATCTCCAAACAAAAGGGAGCAATATAGGAATATCTCAGCTTCTAAACAAGCTTAAGAAAAAACAGTAACTTAAAGCAAAGAAATTAGAGTTACACTAAAACAAAACAAGCCCAAAACAAAATAAACAAGATGGTCTTCAAAGTCCCAAGCCGGTAAGAAGTTTCATTGGGGATGAATGAAGGCATGCCAATTCAGTGTGATGCCTTGCAGTGAAAAATCTTTGACCTTTTTGTTTAGGGAGCACCAAGAGGAGGCAATCAATCGAGCATGCTCAAATCTATCAATTCAAGGAGAAGCTTTGTTGTGGAAGACCCTTTGGTTTCTTTCAAACCATAGTTCTGACAAGAGCTTTTACAGCATTTGCCCATAACAACAAAGTAAGATTCTTCAATTTTGGACCGGCTAGCAACTGAATTATATTACTCTTGCAGTCTTTATCAAATGACCAGCCGAAGTTAAAGATCTGAAGGAGTTTATTCCAGCATTTGGCTGCGAATGTACAGTTGAATAATAGATGCTGCATATCTTCTTGATAACTTAGGCATAAGGGGCATACATGAAGAGAAATGTAGTGAGTGGGAAGTTTCTTTTGTAAAACTGCAGCACAATTTAAGTTTCCAAAAAGCATAACCCAAATTGATATATAGACTCTTTTTGGGCTTTTACTCTTCCAAAGACATTTCACCAATTGATCATCCAAAGGAGTTGCTGGAACAAGGTGCTGGGAAAAGGATTTTACAGTGAAAGTCCCTTTTGATTCCAAAATCCAGATTCTTCTATCAGCTCGGATTGACGGACTATTTTCGTTCAAAAGGCCTAGTCAATTGAAGAATTATAGCTAGAAGTATTATATGAATCAATCTTGATGGAGCATAGTTTGAACACTTATGGTTATCAAAAAAAAAAAAACAAAATTGGAACCTGATGGGACTATGAATTTGTGATTTGATATTGTTGAATGAATTTCTAATGTCAAGGTACTAATAAATACAAATGATAACTTTGAACTTTTGTTTTGCTTGACAGTCAAGGTGCACCATTTGCAACTCAGAAATTGATGCTGGGTCTTTGATTCCTAATCTAGGTATCTTTACTATAACATTATACTTTTGGACTTCTGATCATATACCATCTCTCTCTTTCTCTCTCTCTTGAGGAGGGTTCTTCGTTTTGTAATATTTCATTGTTTCTTGTATGTGTTATTTATATATATGTATATATATATATATATCAAATGAGATAGGTTTCAATGGTCCTAGAGTTAGAAAAGATTCACTTTTAGTTTTACCTTTTTTTGACTTTGAAATTTGTTCTAATAAATACCTTTGAGTTTTGACATTGTTACAAAAATTATCTTTTTCGTTGAAATGAAGTACGAATTTGAACACGGGAGATGATGTGTAATGGTGTATTTGATATAACTTAAAACTATGTCGTCTATCAAATTGTTGTCACCAATTATTTCATCATAAAAAATATCACTAAAATCATTCAGATAATCAATTTTTATACATTAGTTCAACTCAATTAATATGTGGATGATATCGTAAATATAGAGTGTGGGTTTTGTCTTCAAGCTTCTATTTAAGATTGATTTAGAGACCATTCTGCTTACACCCAAATGGAGAAATTGATCAAAACATTTACTTTTTATGATTTGGAGTCTTCTAAAAGAACTCTACCAAAAAAATCATCAAGATCAAATAAATAATTCAGTGTTGTATCAAAAGAATATCTGATTAGTTCCTTTGTGGAAATCCGATAAAATTGGAACGGTACAGAGAAGATTAGCATGGTCCCTGCGCAAGGATGGCATGCACAAATTGAGAAATGGTCCCAAAAAAAGATCTGATTATTTTTTTTTTCTCAAATATTTGTGTAATTGTTTATGTCATGATTGTTAAGTAATATAATATTAAATTTACCCTCATTTATTAGCTTAAGCTTTTGGGTCAACTGGTGATTTAAGATGGTAGCAGAGCAGGTTGGTTTAGGATGTCATGTGTTCAAGTCCCTGCAATGATTCCTCTCCAATTAAAATTGATTTCCATTTGTGGTGTCTTCTTTTTATATCGAGTCGACAAGTGAGGGGGAGTGTTAAGTGATATAATGTTAAATTTATCTTTACCCATTAACTTAAGCTTTTGGGTCAATTGGTGATTAAAAATTATCATGTCTAGTTTATTTTTATGTGTTTTATGACTGCTCAATTTTAGAAATTCTAACCCTGGAATATAGTGTTGGGAAAATTATGAGGTATAAGGCAGTCTTTGAGACGTCACGTGCCTAATTGACACCTGGTATCCAAAGCGTTTTCTTCTTCATATGTTTAACTGTTCAATTTTTATGAAGTGTTATGAACCCAATGATTCAAACTTGGATTCAACTTTTGAGTGTGAAATCTTCCGAGATCATTTAACCCACATGAATAGCCTGTTTAGTTCATTAAAAGTGAGTTACTGTGTACAATAAAAAGGAATAAAAGTATCAGGTATCTTGCAAACGTTATGGACAATGTTTATGTCATTTGTGGTTTGCTTTTATATCAATTGTCAATCGACTATCCTTTCTACTTCTTCTTTTTCTTTTTCTTTTTTCTTTTTTTTTTTGGTAAGATAGCTATGCTTTTTTTTTTAAACCCTAGTTATTTGTACTCTCTTCTATATTTATGAGAAGTGTTATTCTGATTCGTCTTTTTAAAAAAGAAAAAATAATTTGAGAAGTATAATCCCCTTTGCAGCACTTAGAGCGGCAGCCTCAGCTGTGAAACATGAAGATGATAGGAGGCTATTCCACAATGCTGCATTGAGGAAGCGTCGGAAAGAAATGGGCGACCATATGGATCCAATGAGAAGATTAAACAGGGTATCTCTTTTTCTTTCTCTCTCTCTTTTTTTTTCTTTTTTTTTAGGTGAAGAACTTCATGTTTTATCAATATGAAGTAGGATTTTGTGACCTCAAAGTATGAGGGATTGGCTTTGGCTTAAAGAATTATCCATGCAAGAAAGTTTACTAATTCTGAAGCTCCATGCAGGAAATTGTATCTTTCCACCTAATTATAAATATCTATACAGTTTATATGTTTTGCAACCATATTCCATCATGCATGTTGAGAAATAGGTTTTAAAGACATTAAAAAATTTGAACAAACTGAAAAACTCGTGTGAAACAATTGTTAGTCTACCACAAGGGATTAGAAATCAATTGATTCAGTTTTTTCTTTCAACCTTATACTATGTCAGTCGCAACTTGAAAAGAGAAGAATTCCTAGATTTCCAGGCTACTGGCATTCCAAATAATCTTTATGAGTTGCCTTCAAGCTTTTACAAGCAAGATATTGCTTGAAGTTTTTCTAATTTATGAAGAAGCAATAATAATAAAAACTATCTTGTTTATCAGGAAAATGGTGATCTTGCCATCGATGATGGCATCCATCGAGGAGTGCAGTATCCTTTTGCAGAAAATGAAAAGGTTCTAATTAAGGTGAGCAACTTTTTTATCATATTCTGACTTTTATTTTTTGTTCTACTTGATGAAGTGTAGAATTTGAGAAGCATTCTGGTATATTAGGGAAACAGAAGAACACCAGAAAAATTTGTTGGGAAAGAAGCAGTCATCACATCCCAGTGTCTCAATGGCTGGTTAGTACAAATTCTACAATCTAATGATTTCATATTACATTTAATATCACCCATCAACTTAAACTTCTGGATCAACGGGAGATTTAGCATAGCACTAAAGCAGGTAGTTCAGGAGGTTTTGTCTTCAAACCACCTCTCTTCCAGTATTGATTTCCATTTGTTGAGTCTTCACATGTTTTAAGCCCATAAGTGAAAGACAGGTGTTAAATGATATAATATTAAATTTTCCTTCACTCATCAACTTAAGTTTTTGCGTCTATTGAACAATTTAACCATACTAAAACAGTGATACTTTCATTGATTCCTGAGGATGTTTACTTGTAATTTTCCTCAAATCTTCAGGTATTTGCTAAAAATCATTGGTACTGGAGAGAATGTTCGGTTGCAATATCGCTCTCTTAGGAAGATCCTTAACACGACACCAGCTGACGACAATAGCTGTCCTCCACAGCCACTTCAGCATAGTTGCTCGTAAAACATCTTTCTGGCTGTTGATTATCATTAATCCAGAGCAACAAGTAAAATTGTAATCATGGTTTTGGTCAGCAATAGGTTGTGGATGTGTTTGGGAGGTGATATATTTATTATCATGATTGTGCATCAGACACACCAGCTGTTAGTCTTAGGTTTCTCTTACAGGCTTGTAAAAAGAATCCTTGTAAATGTATTTAGTTTTTCTTCTTTTTTTTTTTCTTTTTTCCCTCTCTTTTAGTTCTTGGATTACCATTAAATTATAGGCCCAAGAAAACCTCTATATGTATCATTATATGCTAGAGACGAGTCATGAGATAAATTGTACGCAAATTGGGAGAGGCATGGATGGATTGTGGGGACTGAACACTTGCCATCTTCAATTAGTTAAGTCTTTATTTTTTTCTTGCTTATGTTTTTCTCGTTTATTTTTGAACTGGGGCAATGTGAGCTTTTAAATAGGTTGCGTAGTTTTTTGTAGTGTTTTGTTGGAAAGTATTAGATTAGTTGCTTATCTTTTTAAATGTAAAAACAAATACGTTAAATCGCATCTAGAACGTGTCTGTGAAATGTTAAGAAAATATTAGATGAGTTTATTATCTTTTTGTTTTTGAAAAAAAGTGGCGTAAAAACATCTACGTCAAATTGCGTTGATACGTATTTAAGAATATATGAAAGTTTTAATATCTAATACGTATCTAATACAAATGGGTTGTGATATGTGGCCCAAATTATGCTTGCAAATTCTTTTTAAAAACAAATCATTTAGTTTAAGAGTGTTTGGCTTGATTTTAGGCACAAATTGCTTGGAAGTTAAGTCTAGTCACTTTTGATATTTTGTTTTTACCTTCATTAAAGAAATACCTGAATTTATTAATTAAATTATATATAAAAAACAAAATCAAGTTATAAAAACTACTAGGACTCCTATAGCGCTTTTGTTTCTAGTTTTGTTTTTAAAATTTATCAGTTTGCTCACTATTTTTTAGTTCAATTTTTTAAAAAGAAGTTTTGTTTGAAAACCCAAAAAAAAAAAAAAAAAGAAGAAAAGGAAAATGTACCTTTAGGTATTGAGTCTAGTTTAAAATTAGTCACTAGGTTTCAAAGTGTTAGACATTTAGTTCTTAAGTTTTGATTTTGGTTTCCTTAAATGTCAAATGGTTACAACTCTACTCTTTAAGATTTGAGTATATTTCAATTTGGTCAATAAATTTCAAGATTTTAAATTTTTACCTCATTTTTTTTATGCTCACTTATAAACATTGATGTCTATGTTTATTCATTAATTTAAAGTAATTATGTAGTAAAATTTTAAATTTAATTTAGAAGTAATGAAAAATAGTGAAATTTAATTAATTGTAATCCCTTTAATTATCTTAAGTTTATTAACATACGTTAACAATGAGAAAAGGAAATAAGTATTTAGTAAAAATTGAAGTAAAAATGCAAATATTTAAATCTTGGGATCAAATTCAAATCAAATCAAATATTAATGATAAAATTAAATCATTTTGAAACTTAGAGACTAAATTAAAATCAAACTCAAACTTAAGAACTAAATATTTGACACTTTGAAACCTAGAGACTAAATAAAACCTAACTCAAAACTCGGGACTAAGAAGTGTTTTGCTTTAAAAATACTTTTTCAAACTTGTTTGTTTTTTAAATTTAAGTAGAATTTCTAATTCTTTAGTATTAATAAAAATGAAAAATTTATAAAGAACGAAGGACAAGCACGATTTTCAAAAACCAAAAATTGAATAAAATATAATTTATCAAGTTTACAATGTTTAATTTTAAAAATTCGGCTTGGTTTTTTAGGAGAACAATGATATAAGGTGTATATCATAAAATATAGAAATTTATAGACAAAAGTAGCTTTTATCTAATTTTTAAAATCACTATTGCACCGACAAATGAAGAAATATGTAGATAGTAGTACCCAGTAGACGTACTCTTCAAGAATAAAAACAAAAAAAATTAAATGATTACCAAAAATACTTAAAAATCAACAAAAACTAAAATCTAGATACCATTATGTTTCCTTTATTCTATTATCCAATCTCCACAAACTATCGAGTTAATTATAGTTTTTAAGACAAAAAAAAATTAAATATAGCAAAATAAATCAAAATATAACAAAATTATAAATTTTATCGGACGATGTTTGTCTATCACTTTTTAGAATCTAAAGTTTTGCCACTTAATTTTGCCATTTACAAAAAAATTTCTTTTAATAGTTACTTTTGTTTATGAATTTCAATTTGTCAAAAATGGTAAAAACTGTAGAATAAAATTTGGGAAGGAACAAACCTAGATTTTCAAAAGCTAAAAAGTATAAAAAAGGCCTAATCAATTACATATAACGAATACAAATATTAACTTGTTACAAAGTAAAACACAGTGGCCTAAAATTATATTTCAATCATGTCAGAGGAATACAAATCCTAGCTATCTGAAATCATTGGCGATGGTTTATAGTTAAGGTGACAAAAAAAAATTAAAAAACAAAACTTCAGCCGCCATGGTCTTGTAGGTCATAAAACTTCAATAAGGTCGAAACTTTCTAGCAGCTCTCAATTGTTGTATCCGTTTCCTGTCTTCCTCAAATTTACTTTGCAGCATCATAACCTCTGCAACAAATAAGATATTCAAGTGTCAACCTTGTGTTTTTTTCACTAATAAAATCCAAATTCACCTTTTACAATAAATTCACAAATGACATATTTATAACATCCCAAACTTATCAACGAGATGACAGATCCCTCCAATGTAGCAGCTATATATTAGGTACACTCCCAATAGAAATATCCATCCTTAAACCAACACACTTGAGTGATAAAGCAAATAAATCATGCAAAATACAGAAGCTCTTAGAGTTTAGGGTTTAAGGAAACACAATCCTTGTTGTATCATCACTTGAATTATTTCTCCAGAAACAATAAATAGCAGGTCATAAAATGTACAAGCCTTTTAGGAGTGGATGATTATCTGTGATTGGAAAGCACTCGTTAAGTAGTTTTTCCTTGGGTAGAGGTGTTTTGTTACCTTTTTGTTATAAAGTTTCTTTTCGTCTCATATAAATAATATATAAAAATCATTATAGGAGTAAAATGGTTCATACCGTTCCTCTGGGCTTCTCTTCTTTGAAATCGATAGAAATCCAACCCAACATCGTTCTTCTTCTTTTTGGAAATTTTATCCCCTAAAGAATTCTGTGCTACCGAACCCATAGTAACCCCACTTTCAGCATCTGTGGTCTTCTTCCTCCCCTTCTGATGTACAACTACTGTCCATCCTCCTTCAGCAGCTTGAGCTTCCCTTTCCTTCTTCTCCTGTGAAAACAAAATGAAACAGCTTAATTCACAAGGCTAACCACACACATCTGACGCAGGATTCAATGTCTATGAACTATGATCATCTGGCAAACCAATCTGATGTCAGTAACAAACAAGTAAAACCCATTGTTGCAAATAATCAATTGTTAAGGGTGGGTGTGTTTTGGTTAAGTTTTCAAGGGTTTAATTTTGACAATAAGTCATTTTAGAAAACATTTGAATGTTTGGCAACCACTTAAAATAGTTTGTGAAAATATTTCGAAGTTTATTTCAAACAGTTTTTTATCAAAAGAATTTAAACGAAAATGACTTTTCGAAAAAACATTTTTTTTCTTCCTGTCAATGTAAACAAGCCCTAAGTAATCTCAACTCAACTGTTCAACATCTTTTGAGTTATTTTGGTACATTTCATCTTTAAAGGAAATATAGCTCCAAAACACATAATCAAAACTCATGAAATCAGTTTCAGAGGCAGAACATCATAATGAATGAGAATGTACGGATAAAGTTAAGTTGAATCATTGTTCAAGGGGACATATTACCTGTTCTAGCTGTGCCTCATGTGCAGTTATATAATCATCTATTCGTTGTTGCAGTACATTCAAGCCCGGTCTACTTTCAAGATATTCTGTAATCCATTCTGTAGATCATAAAGTTCTCAATGTGAAATTTACAAAATCCAACAAAATATGATACAAGCTCCCCATAAACATAACACACACACGCCAATGCTTCAAGTAAAATGATTCAGCAAAAGTAATAGAGAACTCAGAAGGTTCAGTTCACAAGCAACAGGAAAGGTAGGGTTATTACAAATGAGGCAGTAAGAAGAAAGAACAAGCACAAATTTTGACATTAAGCAGGAAGACTGAGCAGCATCGATATAAAATGATATCTTATGCCCATAATTCTTACTTTTCATTCCCTTTGAAGAGTCATCATCTCCAGAAGAGATTTGATAGACATCATTTTCATCAATATCTTCATGTAATTCTGTCGACCTTTTGGCATCTAGAGAACTAGAATCCTTTCTTTTCTTTTTGGAAGATTTCTTGGCCTTACCTACAAGAAAATATTTCTGCTTGTAAGTCAGGTCAAGAGAAACTTTCTACTAGTTGAACATGTATTAAACTCCATTCATATTTTTTTTACACCTTTTAAGGATGCACCATTCTCAAAGGGCTGACAAGCTTCCAGCTGCATAGCTCTTCCATTTTCTAACGAGTTTTCACAATCATTAGAGGATTTGCGGTTCTTTTTATTTTTCCTGTCTTTCTTCAGTTTATCTGCAAAGAAAATTACCGCTTAAGTCTCTATAGACTCACAAGGTATTGTGTACAACAACAGCAACAGTAACATTAACCAAGCCGCAAGAGAGGTTGAGGCAGTTTTAAGTACCAGAGTTCTTAGGCTTTTCAGCATCTTCTCCCTCCACATCAAACCGATCAGAATCTGCATGAACCACAGTTAAGCCTTAGATTGCAGGATGCAAGTTAATAAGTTATATGATAGGGAAAAATCTAGGGAAAGAAAATACTGAAGAGATAGGGCAGAAAGACTTTACAAGCAAGCAAAGATTGAGAACAAAAGGGCATTGGGAAAATAAATTATTTAAGAGACTCAAAACAAGGAGCTACATACACAAGAAGCTAACTTAAAAAACAGAAACGTAAAAATAAATAAAAGGAAGGGATTGGGTGGGGCCTCTATAAACAAGAAGAAAAAAGTAATAAAACAGAATAATTAAATAACTCCTTGAATACATCATCCTAGACACAAATAACTTATCCCAGGCTCATCCTTTCAATAACTCTGCTATTCATTTCATGGAAAATGTTGCATAAGGAAACAAGGATGTAGACACCAAAGAATTCCCTAGTCTTGAAGATGCACTAACAGTGTCACTCAGGACAGCAATGTCTTGAGAATATCCTCAGAAGCACTAGTACACAAAATGTACCACCAAAATCCCCAAGAGAAAATAAGACGTCTTCTTGAACAACTCATCTCTTAGAAAGTTAACTTTTACATAACAGCATTTTTTTAAGTATTTGAAAGAGCGGGGAGAAAAATTCAACCCTACAGAAGGTGTCCAAACACTACCTCATAAACAAACTTCAATTCGAAAGAATAAGACCATAAACTCCAAGAGAAAGACACAGACAAATAGGCATTCCATCAATCTAACAATATCCCTGTTACCCTGCTGATATTAGTATAGTTGAATTATATATTGTCCTTTATTTTTTTTGCAAGGGAAACAGCTTCTTTATTAAAGAGTAATAATAAAGAGGCAAAAGCTCTAAGTACATAATTGAT
>JBBPDJ010000002.1:7077664-7096540 GCA_037974625.1 Cucumis cinereus | reverse complement strand
TTAGTCAGAAAGGTGGCCGGAGAGGTGGGGAGGAAGGTGGAGGGTAAGGAGAGAGGAGAGAGGAGAGAGGAGAGAGGAGAGAGGGAGGGGAAAACTTAAACCCTATTGTCCTTTATTATCCTTTTGTATTCAAGTATTTAGGATAACCATGTGATTATTAGTTAGCCATTATTCTTTTTTATTGGGGTCGCTTTCTATAGCTCCCATAAACACCTTTTGTTAGTTACTTTTTTGTATGCATTTTTATGAATAGTATTTCTCAATTGAAGCTCATATTCTTAAAGAAAAAAACCACTCATAAAACACAAACACATTATCCAACTCTATTTTATCAAATCAATGTATTTTCCTACACAAATATCGAAGTGAAGTTATCAAGTGCACAAACTTTATTACCCTCAAAACTAAAAACCAACTTCCTATTCTCTTCCAAGTTCCAATGTGAAAAGGGCCTCTAGACTTCCCCAAATCCTCATCCAAAATGGGACACCATTGTATAGCTTCCATTCTTCCCCAAAGGAGCATGTAGTAAAGAAAAGTACAGAAGACTACTTTCCTTGTCACCAGTTTTGTTCCCACTCTGAGAGCAAAAAATAACAGAAAATGTTGCAACACCTCTTGATAGAAGGGGTGAGAAATTTTTCTTGGTCCAAAGGTAGGTTCTCTCTCCCTTTTCTCTCTCCTCTCCGCTCCTCACCTCCCCGCCCTTTCACCATCCTTCTGAGCTTCTTCTTCAATGAATCTTCCGAGCAAGCCTTCCACCAGACCATATTCAGACATGGAAATAGAGAGCTGTAAAGTAGTCAAGTCCTTTTACTGTATATCGCAGGAAAATGAATTATCAAAATTGAAGACATAGATTTGAAAAAATAATCCTACAAGTACTGAGGCCCTAGTTGAGTTGGTTCTTTAATGCCATCTCAGAGCTATTCAAGAACCAAAAAGGAGATTCTTCTAGAAGAACGATAAGGGTGAAAATGGAGCTACAAGACTGTCGAAATTCCGAGCAATATCAGGTTGGGGTTTAAGATGCGTGATCTGGTCAGCCACTGGAGTTCATCATACTGTAAGGTATCCCCTTACAAACAAGTATTATTGAATGAAGAAAAAGCCCTAAAGCTACAACTCCTCTCACTGTGAGAGTCTGATATTAGTGCCAAGCTAAAGAAAATGGAAATACTAATACACCCAAAGCTACTTATACTACCCTTTCCTTTCCCAAAGTACCCTTTAACCTTTCTCGTGGTCCCCTCTCAAGCCTTACATAATATTTACGTTCCTCACTCATATGAATAACTAACTTTCACCCTCAATTATATTCTTTCCCCTTCTCCTATACTGATGGATGACAGGTGGTCTTACTCATACATTCACATAGATCCGGGGAAAGACAAACAGGGATGGCATTCGTCTCTTAAAATGTTAAAAAGCTTCTTTACGAAATATGATTACATGTCTTGGCGAACATCCACCCATCACTGATTGGGATAAATACTAAAAGAGGAATAAACATGATATTCGGAAGGAAGAAAAACTTAACGGGGGCGTTTGAGCCAAGGAGTGCAGTTGTGAAGTATAGGAAGTTGTGAACTCCTAAACCCCACACTGCAAAGAGTTAATAAGGTATAAATTCGACGTGTTATTTTACTAATGGTACCCACAAACTCCTAGAGCCAAACAAAGGAGAGGAGTTCACAACTCCACTCCCCTCAACTCCTATTCACCCGACTCTTTGGACCAAACACCACCCTAAGTTAAAAGATTGTAATTGAGTCCACAAGAAGATGTTCTATAACTTTTGTTCTAGTCCATTTCAAGACAACTGAAGGAGTAACGTGAAAATAAGCAAAATAAAGTAGCTCAACTGGTCAATGTATTCTTGACCAAGTCGTCTACTTCATATATTGTTGAACTCAAAGGAAAAAACAAACCCTTCACAGCCGCAGGCTCAATGTTACTCTCGTGAAGCCTTTTGTCGCGCTTCTTCATTCGTCTGTCCTTCTCACTCTGCGCCAGAAGTGACCAAGGAATAAATTATGTATTTATTATTTATTATTAAAAGAGAAAAAAAAAAAACAAAGCAAAATCGATTCTGTGACTATACACTTTTAATTCTAAAATTTGTGACTTTTTATCAGGGAAAATGGTATACAATAGGATGACAGAGGAAAATTCGTGGCGGGAGGTGCTTGGCAGGTTTAGGAGACTAGAAGCAAGGAAATTTTCAGCAGAGAACAAGGAGATATAGAGATTATGAGAGCCTAAATTGACAAGAAAATGAAATCGCATAAATAATAGAGAGTAGCACGCGGCAGTTTGGAAAGTCCCAATTTGCCGCAAGGCTGGTTATCCTTTTTTTGTTCGTAGGTATTGTTTGAATAAAACAAAATCAACTCCTCTTTCCTTTCATTAGATGAGTTATGATCTGCGTAATTCAATTCGGAAGAAATATATAGATGGAGATTGGGATAATACCAACACCAAAAAAGAAAAGAAAAGAAAAATCAGTCCACACCTGCTAGGAGAGAAGCTGCGGCGGCAAAATCGGAAGAAAGGCGGCGGCGGCAAAATCGAAAGAAAGGCGACGGCGGCAGTGGCGGCGTCACTGAGATGCTGAAACGGAGGAGGAAACGTGGAGAAGAAGAAGAAAGAGTGGAGCACCGAGCACGTACGTCAGAAGGAGTGGAAGGAAGGGTTTAGGGTTTTTCCAATTTCTTCTTTTTTTATTACTTAACGTTCCCGTTTTTTCCGTTTCTCAATTTTTTAGAAATAAATTTATTTGAAAAACATTTCTTTAAACTGAATCAAAATTGTATCATTTTCTCAATTAATTAATATGATTTTTTGGTGTATTAGTTTTAGCCAATCACGGTAATGTTTTTTATTGGCAAGTGTTCGAATCTAACTTTACGCAAATCTCTTTTTTTTACATTTTTTTAATTTTTTTTTTTGAAGAATTTATTCCAGCATTTTTTTTTATTAATTTTTGGATTTCAAAACTCTCCAATATTTATATTTTATTAAAAAAACTCTCCTATTTTTAATTTTTTTCTTTTTACATTTGTTTTCATATTTCTTAATTTTTTTATTAATTTTACTATTTTCAAAATAATTCTATTACATTTACATTTTATTTTATTTTATTTTTTAATTTCAAATTTATTTAATATTTAGATTTATACGCTATTTTAATTTTTAATATTTATATTAATTTTTTAAATTTTAATTTTTTAGTATTAATTATGGCAATATGGGTGTTTATATACTATTTTAATTATATGATCTGAAATTTAGTTAAATTTTTTTAGAGAAAATTGAGTAGAAGTGTACAATATATAAGGTCCCGTTTGGTTCAAGGTTCATTTTCGTTTTTATGTTTTCAAAAACAAAAAATACTAAGAAAATAATAAAAACGTGTTTGGTATACATATTTTTTAAAACGATTTCTAAAAACAACATTCGAAAGAGCGCATTTTCGAAAACAATAAATTGTCGTTTTCTTTGTTCTTAGATTTTGTTTTCAGAAATTGTGAACATAAGATATACTATTGTATTTTCAAATTCACAACCAAACAAAAATTTTGAATTTTGAATCCAAATTTTAAAATTTTAAATTGGAACCAAACGTGTTTTCGAATATAGTGAAAAATAAGAATTTGTTTTTTTTTCATAAAATTCTTTGTTTTTCAAAAAAAAAAATTCGGATCACAAACCAAACGGGATCTAAATGTTTTTTACTAAGACATTCATTTAATTTAACTTTAATATTTTACAACCATGATATTTACATAACTATATAATTAAGTTTGATTCAACTTGATATCATTTAAGACAAATGACTTGAGTTAGATATACAACAACGATCCAATTTGCACAACATATAGAGGATATCATACATCTTTGTTATTATATTTTAATTATCATCGAGACTTTCTTGTATTTTTTTTATGTTTAATGTACGAGACACACAAACACACGCACGTACACACGCACACCCACACGCGCACACGCACACGCACACGCGCACACACACACTTTTGCAAAAAAAAAAAACAAGAAACAGTTATCAAACACATTTATGTTTTTGTTTTTTTCTTTCAAGAAACAGAAAACAATAATAGTTATCAAGCATTGTCCCGTTTCTTGTTCTTAAAAGAGAAGAAACAGGAAACGAAAAACAAGAAACAGGAAACGGAAACGTTATCAAATGGGTCCTTAGGGGCCATTTGGGGCGAAGATTATGACAGACTATAATAACCACCTCTACTACAATAAATACTATTTAAAAATCCTCAATTAGCACAGTAAACACTATTTCAAAACCTCCAATTTGCTACAGTATTTACTATTTGCTACAGTTTTTACAATTTGACATTCATCATTTTTTTTTAATTATTTGTTATAGTGTTTACTATTTTCCTTCTCAAATTAAAATAATCTACACCTCAAACACAAACTATTGTAACTCAACTATAATGACCTAGGACTATAATAACTCACTTATAACCAAAACACCCACTTAGTTTATAGGGATAGGCTATCATATTTTGATTTTTTTTTTCTTTTGAGAAAACCATATTGTAATTAACTTTTTGTTAAGTAAACCATATTTTGAAATTTAGAATTTAAATCACATTACAAAAAATTTAGAGAAACTATTTTAAAGGACAAAACTACTACACATAAATAGTAGTCTATCACGATTTATTACTGATAGACTGTAACATTTTTTCATATTTGTAAATATTTTGGTTTTTTCACTTGTAAACTTCATAACTTCATTTTATTTTTCAAAAATAAACATTAGTTGGCCCAATTCTCTTGTAATTCCCTCTCAAGATCAATAAAAATTATCTATTTCTATTTATCAAGAAATGTCTCCTTTGTTGCAATTTCTTCTTTAAGACTTTGGGATCAATAAGGGCCCATTTGGTAATGTTCATGTTTCCTGTTTATTGTTTCTGTGTCTAATTTTTTAAGAAACGATGTGTTTGATGTCGTTCCCTGTTTCTTGTTCTCAAAACTTAGAAACGTTTCTATAATTGTTAGAAATTTATGGAAAAAAAAAGGGTTTGTACTGTTTCGTTTCTTCTCTTCTTCCTCTCCAAATCTTTCTTCCTAACAAGCTAGAGCACACAAGTAACTTTTTTCCTTCACATCTTCCTATTGGTTTTAGGCACACATGATAGTGGTTATCCTCTTACAAGTCATATATATATATATATATATATATATATTAGTTGTTTTGAAGAATTTATTTCAGCATGTCTTTATCTTTTCTTTTCCTTTATTAGTTTTTTTATTACAAAATTCTCCAATATTTATATTTTATTTTTAAAATTTAAAATTTTCTTATATTTAAGTTTATAAAATATTTTAATTTTTAATATTTACATTAATTCTTTTATATTTCGGATTTGAACTCCCAAGACCGACAATTTTATTTTTATTTTTTTCTTTTTAGATTTGTTTCCGTATTTTTTTATTTTCAATTAATTTTTCTATTTATAAAATAATTCTGTAACATTTATATTTTATTTTAATTTTAAATTTTAAATTTATCATATTTAGATTTATACCTTATTTTAATTTTTAATATGTGTATTGATTTTTTATATTTCAATTTTTTAGTATTAATTTTTTATGTTTCAATTTTTTAGTATTAATTTTTGCAATATGCGCGTTTATATTATTTTAATTATTATGATATGAAATCTAGTTGAATTTTTTTTAGGAGAAAATCGAGTAGAATTTTACAATATACAAATGTTTCTGACTAAAACATTCATTTAGCTTAATTTTAATATTTTACAACCATGATATTTGCATAATTATGTAATTAAGTTGGATTCGACTCAAGATCATTTAAGACAAATGAGTTAAGTTAGGGATGATAGTGACAATTCAATTTGGGTAACATATAAAAGATATGGTACAACTTTGTTATTGTATTTTAGTTGTCATTAAGATTTTCTTGTATTAGATGACATAATCTTTCGATAAAATATTTTTTTTATGTTTAATGTACGTCACACGCACATATATGTGTGTGTATACACACACACACATTTATGTTTATTTATTGTATTTTACTTTTTCTTTTTTTAAGTAAACCATATTTTGAAATTTAGAATTTAAATCTAAACCCTAAACCCTAAACAAGAAACAATTGTTATCAAATACATTTATGTTTCTGTTTTTTTTTTCAAGAAACAAGAAACAAGAATAGTTATCAAACATAGTCCCGTTTCTTGTTCTCAAAAGAGAATAAACAGGAAACGAGAAACAAGGAACATGAAATAAGGAACAGAAAACGGGAACGTTACCAAACGAGCCGTGAGGAACTATGGTACTTTCTTTGAAAATGGAAATTCTAGCAATTCTTTCTTGAGAATCATGTCTAAATTGCTTTCTAATTTCAATCTTTAATTGAATTCCAATCTTGCTTCTATATGAATTCTTGTTTGATTGATTTGATCACCCATGATGGCATGAATTTTGTCTAATCTTTAATGGCTCTAAGTATAATTTTTTAAGCGAGATTGATTGAGAATTGTTGATTAGATCTCAAGCATGTCTTTCCTTTTTATCTTTTTTTTTTTTTTTTTTGAAATCTCAATTAATTAATCATTCTTAAGATAGAGGCTTTTCTTGCTTTTCATTATCACAACTTTGAGATCTAGAATCTTAATGCAAACTTAAAGAATGCATGAAAACCTCTAAGATGAAAGTGTTTTCTTTGAGTCTAATATGAATTTAGATATGTTTCTTGTTCATTAACCAAGGTTAATTAGTTTCCTTGAACTAATTAGTTGTGGATTGAAATTGATTGCAATGAATTTGTTTGTTTTATGATAGAAAGAATGCTAGAAACCCCATTCTCACTTTAAATTGATTGAGAGAACCCCATCTATTTTTCTGCCCAAATATTCTTAAATGCAAAAAAAAAAAAAAAAAAAAACTTGCTTTCAATTAGTTTCTTGCAATGTCACCACAGAAACACCCCAT
Organism: Cucumis cinereus; assembly: GCA_037974625.1. Lineage (NCBI taxonomy): Eukaryota > Viridiplantae > Streptophyta > Magnoliopsida > Cucurbitales > Cucurbitaceae > Cucumis > Cucumis cinereus. The sequence continues at coordinate 7,089,532 of JBBPDJ010000002.1, read as the reverse complement.
TCTATGTTTGAATTCTTGATTATTTTACTAAAGATTTGTTGTTTCCTGAATAAGATTCTCTTAGGATACGATACTCTTGCTTACTCTTTACTATCTTTTTTTAGTATTTTGCATAAACAAGTTTGGGTTATAAATTTATTTTGTTTGTTTTGATTTAGGAATTCTTAAACCCTTTTGCTTATTTTTTTTCTACCGACATCCCATAAACTCAAGTTAACAAATTGGTGTTGTTGCTGGAAAATATTGGTAATAGGTTTCAAATCTTTAATTCTAAAAAAAAATACCAAAATAGATTGTTTGAGTTTTTTACTTCCTTTGTTGCATGACACACTCCTTCAGAAGTTTTGAGTTTAATTGTTTTGAAGATATAACCCGGAAGAAAAAGAGACTACAAAGGGAGAGAAGAGGAGAAAGATCTCATCTACATCAAGATCAAGAAATAGAGTTGGAAGAGCATCTAGATCCAAGAAGAGAAGAAATCAAAGAAGAGAATAAATGAGCAAAGTAGGGAAAAAAACTTTGAGAGAGCTCGTCGAGCCGAACCTTACGCAAAAGCCTCCTAGAGACCACCATTCCTTTTGAGTTGAAGTCGTGTCTTATTCATATTTTGTCAATATTCAAAGGGGGAGAGGATCCACAGAAGCATTTGAAAGAATTTCATATGGTGTGTGATTCGATGAGACCCCACAAAATAACAGAATAACGGAACAACAACTCAACTTAAGAGCATTCCTTTCTCTTTAACGGATGTGCAAAAAGATGACTCTACTACCTTGAACCTCAATCCATCACAACTTGGAATGATCTCAAAAAGAAATTATTTGAGAAGTTCTATCCCACCTCAGTGCTCACAACATATGAAAAGAAATGTATAAAATTCGACAAGCCATTGGAGAATTTCTATCGGAGTATTGGAAGAGGTACAAAGAGTTGTGCGCAAGCTTCCCACACTACCAAATCTCATACTAATATTTGATCCAATATTTCTACTCCGACTTGTTGGTTTCAGATTGCAATACCATTAATGCAGTCGCGGACGGTGCTTTAGTCGACAAAACTTTGTTCGAAGCAAGTGATCACATTTCTATAATGGCGAAGAACTCTCAAAACTTGAGAGTAGCGCAACCACAAACTTCACGACATCAAAATAGGTAAATGAACTTCGTTCTCAATTGTCTAACTTAACTTCTCTCTTGACACAGTTGGCAAAAGGGCCAATCAACAAGTCATGGTGTGAGGAGTATGTGGAGTGCTCGGACATCCCACCGAAAAGTGCCCCGAGGTCACAAAAGAGGTTAATGCAATGGAAGGTTTCAAGCAAAGGTATGATCCCCACACTAACACATATAGAGAGACCATCCTAACATGAAATAGAGAAATCAAGCACATTATGAGCAAATACCATCCAACCTGACCACTTCTTCTCCAGGTATTTCTCTAGAGGATATAGTTAAAACTTTTGCTGAACTCTCTAAAATTTCAATAAGACATTGACCAATTACAAAAGGATTCTATACAACTATCTCAAAAATCCAAATTATTACAACACGAGACAAGGATCTGTCTCACTAACCTTGACAACCAAATTACGCAATTGGCAACAGTTGTGAGCAAACTTGAAAACAAGGGTAAGCTTCCTGCTCAATGGGAACACACCAACGTAAGGGCTTTAATGCTTAGATGTGAACCCCGATCCTACTTCTTAAAAAATTCAAGCAGAGGTAATGAATGATGAAAAAAGGAAGACACAAGACCAACTGTCATCTCAAAAGGTATGTGCAAATCTTTTGCTTTCTATTCTTCATTATGTACATAAAGCACTTTTTCCTAGTAGATTGAAACCAAATAAAAGGGAGGCTTGCAACGATGAAGAGCTATTGGAGGTGTTAACAAAGGTGCAAATCAATTTACCCATCCTAAGTGCTATTCAACAAATTCCAAGGTACGCAAAATTTCTCAAAGAACTTTGCACAAATAAGAGGAAAGCCAAAGATCAAGAGAAAGTGACGGTTAGTGGTAATGTATCGGCTCTTTTAAAAAGAAACATTTTGAAAAATCTAGGGACCCCGATATGTTCACTTTACCTTGCGCTATAGGAGATAGAATGATATCACATGCTATGTTAGACTTAAGGGCTTCAATAAATGTTGTCTTTTAATGTTTTTCAAGGCCTTAAGCTTAACAACTTGCAAAAGAAAAATGTGTGCATTCAATTGGCCTATAGATCTTATATTAGTCCTCTTTGAATTGTTGAAGATGTACTTGTTAAAGTAGGTAGGATAATTTTTCTGACGGATTTTTATATCTTGCAAATGAATGGACAACCTACTAGTTCATCACCTACTATCTTGCTAGGTAGACCTTTTCTCAAAACCTCTAAAACTATTATTAATGTTGATCAAGGATCACTTAGTGTAGAATTTGATGGTGATGTTGTCTCTTTAATATCTTTAATGCAATAAAATTTTTTAAGGATCATTTGGCTTTATGTTCAATTGAGATGTATGATTTTGTTGATGAGATTGCTTTGAATGTAGACGAAAATGTTGATGATATTGTGACTCACATTGACGATTTTGATAATTTGATTTACAATGAAACTTCTTTCTTTCACAAGAGTAAGGAATCGAGCTTAAGGCTCTCCCACCCCAACTCAAATATGTGTTCTTAGGAGAGAAGAGCACACTTCTCGTGATCAACTCTAGAGAGCTCACGTCGAATCAAGAGAAAAATTTGATAGAGATGCTAAGAGTGAACAAGAAGGCAATTGGATGGACTTTAGATGATATCAAAGGGATAAACCCTTCCCTTTGCATGTTCCACATCACTGTTGATGATGGAGCAAAATTCGCTGCCCAACCCCAACGAAGATTTAATCCAACAATGAAAAAAGTCGTGTTAAAGAAGATCTTAAGCTCAACAAGGCTGGAATCATCTATTCCATTCTCAATAGCACATGAGTAAGTCCTATCCATGTCGTGCCTAAAAATATAAGAATGACGATAGTTGAAAACGAGAAAGGAGAGATGGTGTAACCTAAGTTCAAAATGGATGGCGTATGTGTATTGACTATCGAAAGCTAAATGAGGTAACAAAGAAAGATCACTTATCTATTTCTTTTTTAGATGAAATGGTAGAACGTTTAGTAGGAAAGCCTTTCTTTTGTTTTCTTGATGGCTTTTCAGATTTCTATCAAATACCAATTGTCCAAGAGGACCAAGAGAAAACTACCTTCACATGCACCTATGGTACATATGCCTTTAGAAGAATGCAATTTGGCTTGTGCAATGTCCCTGGTACATTCCAAAGATGCATGATGAGTATATTTTCGGATTTTATTGAAAATTGTATTAAAGTCTTCATGAATGATTTTACGGTGTATGGTAGTTAATTTGATGAATGCTTGCATAATCTAGGCCTAATAATGAAACGATGCATAGAAACTAACCTTGTTTTGAACTATGAAAAATGGCACTTTATGGCTATCCATGGCATTGTGTTAGGGCATTTAGTTTCTTCATAGGCAAGTTCATGTTTGGAACAACTTCCAAAAATTATGTAGGAACTTCCTGGGCCAAACTACTTCTTTTGCTACTTCGCAAGCAGTGGCATATTTAGCCTCCATAGTAGAGTTTGCAATGCATCATTGCCTGATGCTACACCACACTACAACTCCCGCATTCAGGATGAACACTGATCCCAATGTGAATTTTCTAGAATCCTTGTCAGTTTGGAAATCAGAGTCAGTGTGTCCTGTAAGGATCAAATCCTTAGCACCATACATAAGCATGTAGTCCATCGTTTTTCTAAGATACTTGAGGATAATTTTAACCGTCGTCTAGTGGTCTAACCCTGGATTGCACTGGTATCTATTGACTATTCCCACAACATAACAAATGTCTGGCCTAGTGTAGAGCATATCATATATTAAGCTGCCCACAACTGAGGCATAGGGAATACGTCTCATATCCTCATTTTCTTGAGGTGTCTTACGACATTGTTCCTTAGAAAAGTGATCCATGTGCCTAAAAGGTAATAAATCCTTCTTAGAGTTCTGCATCGAATGTCGAACCAACATTTTATTGATATTGGTTGCTTGAGAAAGTGCTAGCGGTTTATTTTTACGATTTATTACAATTTGGATCTCAAGGACAAAGTGCGCCTCTCCCAAATCTTTCATTTGGAATTGGGCTGCTAGCAAGATTTTAACATCAGTTAGGTATCCTACAACATTTCCAATGAGAAGGATATCTCCACATAAAGTACTAAGAAAGCTACTTTACCTTTGTTGATTTTCTTGTATACACAAGGTTCATCAACGTTTTTGTCAAAACCATAAGATTTGATTGCAGTATCAAATCTAATGTTCTGAGATCTGGATGCTCGCTTGAACTTAAATGGATCGATTCAGCTTGAAAACTTTTTGCTCCTTACCTTGAGTTATGAACCCCTAGGGCTGAAACTAAAAAATACTCTCTTCAAGATTACCATTTAGAAAAGCAGTCTTGACATTCATTTTCCATATTTCATAATCGTAAAATGTGACTATGGACAAGAGAATCCTTATAGACTTTAATGTAACAATATGGGAAAAAGTTTCCTCATAGTCAACCTCTTCCTTTTAGGTATAACCTTTTGCTACAAGCGTAACTTTGAAGGTCTGTACCTCTCCAGCTGATTCTCTCTTTCTCTTATAGATCCATTTTCACCCTATGGATTTCACCCCTTCAGGTAGATCTATAGGCTTCCACACTGAATTGAAGTATATAAACTCCAATTCAAGGTTAATGACTTTGATCCATTGATCATTGTCTACATCAGTAATTGCTTGTTTAAAGGATAATGGATCCTCAGTTCCATCATCTGGAATGACAACCTGAGTTTCAGTTAAACTCAAGTAACAGATAGGTTGTGATACAATCCTCCCATTGCGTCAAGGCACTCTCAATGATTGAGAAAAATGAGACCGACCCGATGTGTTGGTTTCATTAACTCTTGATGAGGGATACACTTCATCAACAACTCTTGTTGATTCATCAATAACTTCATTTAATACTAATTTGATTTGTGGTTTATGATCTCTCATGTGATCTTCTTCCGAGAAGGTCGTATTTTTCGATACAAACATTCTATTTTCTTATGGATTGAAGAACAGACCACTTCTCGTTTCTTTAGGGTAACCAACAAATTGACATAACCTTGAACGAGATTCCAACTTCTTAGAATTTTTCACTAACACGTGTGCTGGGCAATTCCAAATTCTAAAGTGACTTAAACTAGGTTGATGTCCTCTTCATAACTCAAAAGGTGTTTCAAAAACACTTTTCGAAGGAACATTATTCAAGATTTGAACTGCAGTCTTTATTGCATACCCCCAAAACGAGTTAGGCAATTGAGCATAGCTCATCATAAACCGAACCATTATCTAACAGGATTCTATTTTTCCTTTTTGATACACCATTTTGTTAAGGTGTACCAAGATATATTAACCTCATAACGCTTTACGAGCTAGGAAGGGGACCTAATGGACCTACAGATTAGAAGCTATATAGATATGAGACTAATTAAGTAAACTCGTTACCATATTAATCAACATTCGTTAACTGTGTGTACAAGACTGAGAACTAAACTCTTCTGTGTCTGTAACACCAGCTAGGTCAAATTACCATTTTACCCCTAGTTTACTTCTTAGGCCTTAAATACTAGTACTTCTCTAATGAACAACATGTTTATGGTCCAACCAATAAACAAAAATCCATCTCGTGTCATAAAGAGGGTGGGGTCCTTTGTTCAAATCCCAGAGACACCATTTAAGGAGTCACAGATCTACTTACCCTAAACTCGAGAAGGAATGAATTTCATCTTGTGTGATTATGTTTTCAGTTTCTCACTTGGTCTTGTCCCCAAAATGGTAGGCTTATTGAGTCGGCAATCTAGCCACTCTCACCCGTATAAATAAAAGGACAATCCCTCGTGAATAGGAGTTCATAATACACTTAGGATTAAGACCAAGTTGCCTAGGTCATCCTATTGAAATAGAAACCTAACAAGTCAACGAATTTACATCTAGTGGTTACTATTTTGTCGTTAAATCTTATGAAAACTCATTGCACATGATACTCCCATTCAAGTGTCACCTACATGAACGTGTTGGATCAATATATTTGTATCAAATACAAATTGTGTCGTATCCATAGTGTTACCAGGATAAGGTACCAAACTTTATCCCTATACTATAGACCATTTAAGCTGTCTCTCGAACATTGATCCTATATGTCTCCACATACAGTTCAAAACTCATAAAGAGCTGAGGATGTTAGTTTATTGGATATAGATTAATAAGACAAAACTAATAAAATAATCAATAGTACTTTATTGAAATTAGAATAATAACACTTTATTAATAACAGTAAATGCATTGCATTTATTATCTATGAGTTTTAGGTTATAAAATCCAACAAGGCGTCCTCTTATGGACGTGATTTCACGCTCAATGAATTTTTTCTAGGGCTTGGCAAGCAGAAAGAAATGGTCCTTGGAGGTCATTTAAGTGGGCGGACGCAGACAACACAATACTGACGAGCGAACATGGGCTAGGGCATTGGGAGGTTGATATGCGCTACTTGCTCGTGTGATGTCCAGAGTGAGCATGTGGTGTGCCCTATGTTATGAAAATCACGCACATGGGAGGTTTTCCACGATCGCGCGTGTGCAGGTGGTGGGGGTGAGCAGGGATGGCGCGTGTCCAATAATTTTGCAAAATTACTAGCCAAATATCTTTGGCCAAATATCTTTTCTCCGTGTCCAATAATTTTGCAAAATTTATATCTTCAAATCCATCAACAATTAGCTCAACCCCCCCCCCCCCCCCCCATGAAACAACAGGAAGACTCTTTAAACTTACTAGTCTATGTTTTTCTAGAATTTTATCTCACTTGGATGGCCCTGAAAAAGCTCCTCAAAGTGAGTTCTCTAGATTTTCTCCATTTTTTAACAACCTTGCTTCTTTTCACGATTTATCGACCTTCTGGTACTCAAATTACTTTAGTAGCCCTAGGTCTTCTTCATCACTCACTTAGACGTGCAAACTATAACATACTTTCCATGACATGCTTTTAATGACGGTCAGAATCAAAACTTCATCATCAACCTTCCATTTTTCTACAAGTTTAAACCCAGTTTCGGACTAGTAATCCGACGAGACTCCAGTGACAAAACTCTCCTTTTTCGGCAAAAATTAGACGTTCTAACTATTCTCTCAATCCACGGAAATTCAAGCTGAAAATTTCAAGGCTCTGTTTTTTCGATGAGCTTTGTTCAATTTTCAAACATTATATTCATTAATTCTAGCTAAAATTAATCAAATTAATAGTTACGAAATCGAATAGGAACTTATTATTGAGCTTACCACTAAATTTGAAGCTCCAATTTCAACTATAATCTTTTCAATTTATTCAAAAACTTCAATTGCTCAAAACTGTAAAATTTCCAGCGCCGATGAGTTTCTTCATCGATTTTTTTAGTTTTCTTGGCCAAATTTCTCCAAACTGAGTTGTCATTCAGTTTCCTCTATCTTTTCTACCCAATTTAGACACAAATTTCACTCAATTTGATCAAGAATTGATCTTAATTTCATGTTTCTTCTCACTATGTTCATACTCACGGTTGCCCAGATTTTTGCTTTCTTTCTCTCGGTTTCTTCACCTTTTCCTTCAATTTTTTTCTTCTTCCCTTTCAAAATGACAGAATTCCTAATAAGGAATTTTCTATAAAAGAAATTCCAGCTTAATAATGAATTTTCCATCGAAATTCCATCCAATTGAATGTTTTAGAGGAAGAATTTTTAAAAAGAAATTTAATTCCTTTCTCCCTTCCTTATCACCTTATCCTCTCAGGTGAAACTTCAGAATTCCTATTTTTTTTTTTTTAAATAAAAACAAATGAAAATTACAACACTTTAATAAATAATAATAATAATAACAACAATAACAATAATAATAATAATAACAATAACAATAATAATAAATAATTATAATTATAATTTCAAAATTATTTTCTTTTATTTTCTTTTTATTTTCTTTCTTTTCTCTTTTTTCTTTTAAAAAAAAATTACTAAAATCACTCTTTTTGCCATTTCTTTAACAAAAATTTACTAAAATGTCCTTCCATTATTTTATTATTATTTTTTTACAACAAGCAACTTGAAATACAAAAGTTGGTTATTACAGGCAGTGTATGTAAATCGGATAACATAGAATGACGAAGTAAGCTTTACTAGTAGATATGTGTTCTTAATGGGTTATGTATCATTGTGGGGACATCAGTATGAGTGACTTAGAAGCCTATTGGGAGATGTGCTATTGTGGCGAGCTTTATACAAATATATAGTTATTGAGATTCACAAGCTCCCATAGGTATTGCCAAGAACAATGTATTGTGGCAAAAGAAGTTATCATCCACCTCCATGTCATTCATTGCATTCCACCTCTAATGTAAATAATAGATTTAGTTTAGATAAAATGGATACTGTGAATGTTGCTTATACTGTATAGATACCACATAAGATAAAAATTTGGCGTTCTAATCTATTTGTCATCAAATTTTTTGTGTTCGACGTTGGCTTACCTAGAAAACCTCTCTTTCCACCTATACTGAGGCGAGAGAGAGAAAAACTTGTACTCAATAGAAACTTTTAAGGTTTAAGCAACGAGGTAGAGTTACGTGATTGCATCTTTTATCGCATAGTGTAATCTCATTGCCTAGACTAAGTTGCGTACTTAGAGCTTAATAGATAAATCCACGAGTAATCAAAATCGCATAGAGCTTTCATGTCACATAATGCATACATGCATACTTACATATTGCGGTTAAGATTAAAAATCTTACATTTATCTTCTCGAAGTATGTGAGGCCCGATAAGAATTTAGTAGATTCTCTCACCAATAGCCTAACAAGGAGAGTAATTCTAGAATTTTCACTTAAATCTGTATGGTGGTTCATAGCCCTTTATCTGGGTGGTCTATTGCAATAGACTTGATGGTCCATAGCCCTTTATTTTGGTGGCCTTAGTACGAACTTGATGGAGAACTAAAACCTTTAAAAAATTCATAGCCTTTCTTAGGGTGGTCTTAGTATGAACTTGATGGATATCTGTAAAATCTTCATAGCTCAATTTGGAGTGGTTTGTCTTTGAAAGACTTGATGAAGTTGGTCTTGGTATGGACTAGATGTAAAGTCTTCATAGCTCAGTTTTTTAGTGGTCTATTATGATAGACTTGATGAAGCAATAAACATGATTGTGAAGGTGTGACCGCTTTCTATGAAAAAGTTTAAAGATCTTTGTCTAGAGTTTCACGTTAACCTGAGGTTCTATGTCCATGACCTTAAATAACACACCTTTATAGCGGAATTAATGGAAATTTAAGGAGTAAAACGTGTTGTGGATTTCTCAACGGTCGTTATTGAAAGTTCAAAAGGTAACTTGCTTTCTTTAATTAGATTGTTGCCCTACCTTACTATGCAACAATTCAAATAAAAAGATATTGATGTTTAAGTTTATACTTCTTTCTTTGCTCAAAGAAAATATTTTATTACTATTTTTATTAGAATGCTAGTCATTCGTGGGGGATTGTTGAGAATGACTATCATTATAATGATTCCCAATTAATGTTACATTTGAGAAAATGATAATAATTATTGTTTTGATTGTTGCAAATATTGTAACCAGTTTATGGTTACAATTCTAAGCTTTTAACATGCTGATGGTTATAGATCTAAAATTTATTTTTTCTATAAAAGTTGAGGAACAAAAGATTTTAAAGGTAGTTCTTCTTCTTCTCCCTTTTCTTTCGATTTTTTAATTTCTCTGAGCAAGTTTTTATCTGATTCCATTCTTTTTTTCAACGAGTGCACGTCTGAGATTGGACGTTGTGTTAACCTTGGAGAGCAATCAGCATAAGCGACCCAGCACCAAGGTCACGCTGAATTTTTCTTTTAAGGCAGTGGATTTTCCACGTTACAACAACGATCGACATTTGATTTTCCTACAAAAATTAAGTTAATAACTTTTTACTTGTTTAATGAGTACTAAACTCTTGCTCTGATACCAAGTTGTCACACCCACTCCCAGACCCTCTATTCTTAGCCTGGGAGACGACGTGAATCCAACGAATCTCGTTCTTACCTTGACGATCCTAACTGACTATCTTAAGTTAACTGCGACTTAAACAATGACAATAACTTAAAAAGTGTGGAATAAACTTAATTGTAGAAAAACAAACTCAAACTTAACATCTAACAGCGGAAACTAAACAAAAATCTTATATATAGTGCAAACCATACTATCTTATACAACCCATCTCACTGTACCAGAACTTATTATAACAGTAACATGCATGATTTACTACTAACGTACAATAGTACTAAAACTTCTCGAGTAGCAGACAGTTTGTGGTAGGTCAGGCTCCGGGATCACGATCTCTACCTGGAAAATGGAAAAACAATTTGAAAGAATGAGCTAAAACGCCGAGTGAGTGATGCTTTAATAGAAAATACTTAAAACATATATATAGTATAACTAGAAATCATTGATTTAGAAACCTTTATAAATCAAATCATAACTGAAACCACAAATCATAATTTAAACTAAAATCACTTGAAAGGTGCTTGCACGATACTTATTTGTAAATCATGGTAAAACTATGCATAAGTGAAATCATGCTAAAACATGAATATCTGAAAATCTAGAAGCGATGTATATCAAACTGAACTACATATAGTAGAGAAATCCAACACTAGCTACGTCTTTGTTGCAGTGGAGTAATCTCACACTACGACAGCTATATCTACGTCGTGGTTGGATAAGGACCAACGACATCTTCGTCGAGGTGGAGTCAGTTCAACACAACGACGATATCCTACGTTATAGTGGGGCTAGCAACTATAACGCCTTTGCCAAAGTGGGGCGAATCCAGCATTAAGGCAGCGAATCTACGTTGCAGTGGGGCAAATACTTGCAACGTCTTTGCCATGGTGGAGTAATCTCAGCACCATGACAGCGCATAACTACGAAGTAGCAGAGCCATCGCCCACAACGTCTTTGCCATGGTGGAGTAATCTCAACACCATGACAGCGCATAACTACGAAGTAGCAGAGCCATCGCCCACAACGTCTTTGCCATGGTGGAGCGAATTCTCACGCAAGGTAACGGATACCCTAGTGTGCACATCTAGTATAGTAGTCTCAGGCTCACATGGATACACATGCTTAAAAACAAATCATCGTAAAACGTGCAAGTTATATAAAACATATCATCATCTCAAAACATGCAAAACGTGCTTAGGCCCTATAGAAGTCAAAACATGCTCAACAGTCATGAAAATCATGAAAATTATCTCAATAAACATAAACAGGGTCTAACATATTATAAAACATGCTTATTTTGAAATAGACATTTCCTCGTAAAACGTGTCAAAATAATAATATTATATTCAAACCATAGGAAATACCTTAAAACACTTAAATCATGCTTCAAAAAAGTTACCATGTGAAAGTACATTAGAAAAATAAGAACAACATGATTTTTCTGAAATTTTATGAAAATTTTGCAAATGCTCAAAAACGTGTATTTCGATCATTATTTTAATATTAAAATATTAAAATAATACTAATACTCTCACTCACAAACTTGATGGGCTATCCTTGGCTCTTAAATTTTCCCGATCTCTAAATTTCTTAAAAAATAAATTCATAATCGACCCTTAAATCACTTTTTGAGGAAAACTAAATTTTTTTAAATTTCCCTTTTTTGAATTAATTCTTTTCTCTTAAAATATTATTTATAAACATAATATATACATACATACATA
>JBBPDJ010000002.1:7056136-7066934 GCA_037974625.1 Cucumis cinereus | reverse complement strand
GTTTTCCATATTCATCAACGGTCGTCCAAGAGGAAGAATTAAGGCCACTAGGGGAATTAGACAAGGAGACCCACTTTCCCCTTTCTTATTCCTACTAGTTAGTGAAGTTCTTGGAGCTTTAATTGATAATCTCTTCCAAAATAAGCTTTATGAGGGCTTTACTATTGGACAAGATAAGTTCCACGTTCCTTTACTACAATTTGCGGATGACACCCTTATCTTTTGCAAATATGACAGCACCTTTTTGGACAACTTAAAGCAGACAATAGCGCTATTCGAGTGGTGTACTGGACAAAAAGTTAACTGGGACAAATCTTCCCTTTGTGGCATTAATATTGATGGCAGTGATCAGAATTCAGCAGCTTCTAAACTAAATGCAAGGTGGAACAATTGCCTATAACCTATCTCGGGCTTCCATTAGGTGGATACCCAAAACAGTTATCCTTTTGGCAACCGGTGATAGACAAGATTCTTATCAAATTGGACAAATGGAATAGGTTCAATCTTTCAAGAGGAGGTAGAGCTACCCTTTGCAACTCGGTGTTATCCAACCTCCCAACATACTATTTGTCCATTTTTCTTTTGCCTAAGGGAGTGACTACAAAACTTGAAAGAATTTTATGCAATTTTTTCTGGGAGGGTTCAAAGGGCAGCAAGCTATCTCATCTGATTCGTTGGGATTCTGTGATGCTTTCACTGCTGGATGGAGGCCTTGGTTTGGGAGGTTTTGAAAGGAAGAACATGGCTCTTTTAGCTAAATGGGGCTGGAGATATATGAATGAGAGTGAATCCTTATGGAGCAAAGTTATTAGCAGCATACATGGGAGAGGCACTCACAATTGGCACACGGCTGGTAAGGGGGGCAAGAGTTTGAGAAGCCCTTGGGTGAGCATCTCTCGAATTTGGCTAAAACTTGATATTTTAGCAACTTTCAGATTAGGTGATGGACTCAGAATACAGTTTTGGTTTGATCCTTGGGCCAATGACACTTCTTTAAAAGCAGCTTTTCCAAAACTTTATACAATATCCCTTTACCAAAACGGCTCAGTAGCGAACTTCTGGGATGCTAGCCTCCATTCTTGGTCCATTTTATTTCGTCGATTCCTAAAAGAAGATGAAATCATTGAATTCCAATCTCTTTTAAAGCTTATCTCCAGCTTCTCACCTTCGGATGATCAAGACAGTAGGCTTTGGTCCCTCAATGGAAGTGGTATCTACACGGTTAAATCACTCACTCTTCATCTCTCCCCTTCCTCCCCAATGGACAGCAACATCTACAAGAGTATTTGGAAATCTAAATGCCCTAAAAGAGTGAGCATACTCATTTGGATTTTATTATTTGGAAATCTAAATGTCTCTTCCATTTTACAACACAAGTTACCCCAGAAATGCCTATCCCCTTCAATCTGCCCTCTCTGTTTAAACAATCAAGAAGACCCCTCACATTTATTCATATTTTGCCACTATTCTACAGCAGTCTGGGGGTTTCTTTTTTCAGAATTTAATATTTCCTGGGTTTTTGAAGCTGATTTGAGGAGCTGTATACACTCCCTATTAACAGGACCCCCACTTGTAACAAAAACTGCAGCTTTCCTATGGATAAATGCTGTAAAAGCAATCCTTTCTTATATTTGGTTTGAAAGGAACCAGAGAATTTTTCATGAAAAAAGTTTAAATGCTTTGGAAAGGTTTGAATCTGCTCAAAGAAGTACTTCATCTTGGTGCTCCCTCCTACCAGTTTTCTCCAACTATAAGCTTCCGGAAATCAATCAGAATTGGGCAGCCTTCCTTCATCAGTTCTAATTTTCATATTTTTTCACCTCATGTAATCTGGTTTTTCTGTTTTTGGCATTTGGTTATGTATCATTTCCTTTTTAGGATCTACAGTAGCTTTCCCCTTTTATAGACCTTTTTCTATTTGTATCTTTGTATCTTTGTCTTGTATCTTTGTTTACTTTTGTTTATTGGCTGAATCTATAAAGCCTCTTTTTTATATATCTTATATGAATAAAGAGGCTGGTTTCCTTTGCAAAAAAATTAACATGGATTGCTCTCCCGTTGGAGCTTGATTTGCCATGCGCGCATCGTGAGGTTCACCCACATGCTCATGTCTGAGATCTCATTTCTAATGACATTAAGGGCAGCTCGGGAATCTTTCGAGATGCCATTTATCATTTCCAGGATCATCTTTTGGAAGCTATCTAACTCGCTAGCACGCTATTCAGCATGGGCAACAGAGCCCGTCGAGCTGTCACCAAGATCGTAGTTATCAGTTCTTGTAGCTTTTGCCTCTAGAGTGTCAACCCTGCCAACAACTAAGTTATGGGTAATCTGTCGAGGCGACCGGTCACCGCATCAATGATTTCAGGTTTTCCAGAAATTTTTGTTATATGGTTTCCTAGAAACGTACGGAGTTGAGAATTTCTACCAGACAGAGCATCTGTTTCGTCGCGGACATGTTTACGTCTTAATTGTCAAAGAGCCAACAACGCTTTGATACCACTTGTCACAATCGCAACCTTTTCGAGCACGGAACGAGCGATTGTTGGGCACTTGCTCTAATCCGGCAAGCAGGTCAGCCGTACGAAATCCAAAAGTTGCAGACAAACTCGCTATATAAAGTAGTGTCCCTTCACGTTTGGAGAGAAAATGATTTTATAAAACGTGAGAGAGAAAGAGAAGCTTGGTAAATAAACATCATTAAAGAAAGCATTGAAGAGTATCAATTGCAAGAAAGCTTAGATTGCAAAGAGTACAACAAGGTTTAGTCGGGGATATGACCAGTGGGACTTCCCTATAGTACATTTTATAAATGTGACAGGCTTGCACATGGAGAAGTGCGAGTGGTCACTTGCATGGAAAGCAATATAGAAATGAAAACTAACTTACTAAACTAAATACATGGCATAAATGTAAGGTGGTCGAGGATGGTTTGGGCATGCGACCATAGATACACGTACCCTGAACGAGCATGCCCAATACACCTAGCGCCCTCATCATGTCCAACAAAAATAGATTACATCAAAGTCTTTCGATCGTATCTTTCCTTTACCCCATAAGCTAAAAAGATACAAACTAATGGTAGCAATGAGATACAAATTTCTAGCACAAAATTAAAGGAAAATACAGAAAGCATAAAGACAAAACTCTTTGTAACAATTTTTTTTGTTTGAAAAGGAAACTGGTCCCTTTATTCATATAAGGTATATAAAAAAGAGACTAATGCTCTTGGTACAAAAAGAAGATACACAAGAAAAAAAGAGGATTGTACCAAAGAGAAAGCAAAGATATAAATGCAAAAAGGATCAGTAGGCGCACTCAAACATCTCAACTAGGTTGACACTCCTTTAGCGCCCTCATCATGTCCTTAAATTCTAAGAGAAAGCGAGAGCAAGGCTTTATAATTTCAGCCGATAAGGAAAATAATAGAGATACAATTATATGGAAGTCTATAAATGGAAAACCTACTGAAGTGCCTATAACTACCATACAAATAAAAGAAAAACAGAACATAAATGATGAAATAAGAAGTAGAAAGTGGAACAATGGAAATTAAGGCAGAGAGAAGAAGGCAACCCAATTCAGGTTGATTTCCAGGGTCTTGTAGTTGGAGAAAGTTGGTAGGAGGGAACACCATGAGGATGTGTTTCTATGTGCAATTTCAAATCTTTCTGGGGCGCGCAATCTTTTTTCATGAAAAATTCTTTGGTTTCTTTGAAACCATATATCAGAGAGAATAGCTTTTACTGCATTTTTCCAAATAAAAGCGGTTGTTTTGGTTGAAAGAAGGGGACCTAAAAGTAGGGATTGCACACATCTTTTCAAATCATCTTCAAAGACCCATGAGAGGTTAAATTTTTCAAATAGAAAGCCCCAAACAGCTGCTGAATACTGACAAAAAATGAATAAATGCAGGGGATCTTCTCGACTGTTTAAACAAAGAGGGCACATTGAGGGGGAAAGGTATTTTTGGGGCATCTTATGTTGTAGGATAGTAGAAACATTTAAGTTTCCAATCAGTAATATCCAAGTGAGAATGCCCACTCTTTTTGGGCTTTTAGTTTTCGAAATGCTCTTAAAAATGTTGCTGTCCATTGGGGAAGAAGGGGAAAGATGGTGAGAGAGATTTAACTCTGAAAATGCCGCTGCCATTTAGGGACCAATGTCTACTGTCCTGTTCTTCAGAAGGGGTAAAGTTGTTGAGTAGACTTAGTAATGATTATAAGTTAACAATTTCCTCTTCCTTTAAGAATCTACGAAATAAAATGGACCATGATTGGGGGTTGGCTTCCCAATACTCTGCTACTGAGCCATTTGGGGAAAGAGATATCTTAAAGAGTTTTGGGAAAACTACTTTCAAAGGAGTGTCATTTGCCCAAGGATCAAGCCAAATTTGCAGCCTAAGACCATCTTCTAACCTAAAGGTTGCTAAGATGTCAACTTTTAACAAATTTCTGGAAATACTCACCTATGGACTTCTCAAACTTTTACCACCCTTTCCAGCTGTGTGCCAGTTGTGTTTGCTTTTCTCATGGATGCTACTGATTACTTTTCCCCAAAGGGTATCACTTTCTTCCATGTACCTCCAACCCCATTTAGTTAGAAGCGCCATATTTTTCCTTTTAAAACCACCCAGCCCGAGGCCCCCATCCAGCAGTTTGACTGTATCCCATTGAACAAGATGGTTCAGCTTGCTGCCTTTTGATCCCTCCCAGAAAAATCTGCACAAAATTCTTTCAAGCTTGGTAGCCACCCCTTCAGGCAAAAGAAAAATGGACAGATAGTATGTTGGGAGATTTGATAAAACAGAGTTACAAAGAGTAGCTCTTCATCCTCTTGAAAGATTGAATCTTTTCCATTTGTCCAATTTGATAAGAATTTTGTCTATCACCGGCTTCCAAAAGGATAGCTGTTTGGGTAGCCACCTAATGGGAGACTGAGATAAATTATAGGAAGATGTTCAACCTTACAATTTAGTTTCGAAGCCATTGACAGCTGCTCGTTATCATCAATATTAATGCCACAAAGAGATGATTTGTCCCAGTTGACCTTCTGCCCAGTACACGATTCAAAAAGCTCTATTACCTGCTTTAAATTGTCCAAAAACATGCTGTCATATTTACAGAAAATCAAGGTGTTGTCTGCAAATTGTAATATTGGTACATGGAGCTTGTCTTTTCCAATAATAAAACCTTCAAAGAGTTTATTGTGGAAAAGGTTGTCAATTAAGGCTCCAAGTACTTCACTAACTAGAAGAAATAGAAAGGGGGATAGTGGATCCCCTTGCCTTATTTTTCTAGTAGCCTTGATTCTCCCTCTTGGTCGACCGTTAATGAAGATGGAATATATAGGGGCCTTGATACATCCAAGTATCCATTCAATCCATTTGGAGTCAAACTTTTTACTTAGCATGATTTTTTCCAATGAATCCCATTCAACTCGGTCAAAGGCTTTTTCAAGATCAAGTTTGAGGATCCAACCCTTTTTTCCTTTGCTACGATACTCCTCAACAACTTCATTGGCTATTAGAATCAGGTCTAGAATTTGTCTCCCTTCAACGAAAGCGCTTTGGGATGGGGAAATAATAGAAGGCATTACCTTGTTGAGCCGTTCAGCTAGCACCTTTGCTATGATTTTGTAGGTTAGGGTTGTAAAGCTGATTGGTCTATAATCTTTGACTGTCACTACATTCTCCTTTTTCTGGATTAGGCAAATGAGGTTCTCCTTGATGCAAGCATTAAGTTTACCGTTTTTATGGAAGTCTTCAAGGATGGAAAGAAGGTTTGCTTTGACTAAATCCCAGTGTTTTAATAGAAATTCCGTAGTGAAACCATCAGGGCCGGGGGCTTTGTTCTTTCCAAGTGATCTTACTGCCATTTTAATTTCAAGTTCAGAAAAGTGTGCTGTGAGTAGTAAATTCTGGGCTGGGGTTACACAAGACCAATCAAAGTTAATTGGGAGAAGTCTGTCCTGTGGGTTGCTGGTGTATAAAGTGGAGTAGAAACTAATGATTAAATGCTCAATATCCCTGAAGGATTTGGTAGGTTCACCGTCAACATTGACCAACTCAGTAATGAGGTTTTTCCTTTTTTTTGCTGCAAAAAGTCTGTGGAAAAAACTTGTGTTTTCATCCCCCAATTTCAACCAGTTGAGCTTGCATTTCTGAATAAGACTGACTTCTTGGGCTCTGTAGAATGATAATAGCTCTGATCTAAGCTGACTTTTGAACTCAATTTCACTGGAAGTAATAAAAGAAGCTTCTGCTCGAGAATCCAACCTTTCAATTTCAAAAATTAATTCATCTTCTCTCAGCTTTTGTGCCTTCTGAAAATTTCCCCACCATTTCTTAAGGTCATGCTTTACTAGTCTCAGTTTATGAAAGCAAACAAAACCAGCCCAGCCTTCCACCGAAACTGAATTCCAAGCTTTTTTATTATTGAATCACATTCTTTAATTGCAAGCCAGTTGTTACAAAAACGAAAAGGAGATGGTCCCCAAGAGATTGAACCTGCCTCGAGTGCTAAAGGAAAATGATCCGAGAATATTCGAGTAAGTCTACTTGCTCTTGAGTCTTCAAAAGTTGAGTCCCATTCTATATTGATAAAGAATCTGTCTAAGAGGGATCTTGCTGTAGAAACTCCATCTCGGACCAAGTGAATCTGCCATTGCAAAGGGGAATTTCCAACAGTTAGCCTCGTCAATAAATATATTAAAGAGCCTCATACCTCGGGTTGTTCTGCCTGTCGGGAGTCTTTCATGGGCCCATCTGGTGATGTTAAAGTCACCACCAATACACCATGCACCTAGAATTGCTACTGATAGTGCTTATAATTCAGGCCAAACTTTACTTCTTTCGTCGTATTTGGAAGGGCCGTAAACATTGGTTATCCAACAAGACTTCTTGCATAAAGTAGTGCATTTGAGAGTCAAAGAAAAATCCCCCTTGAGAGAGTCGTTGACTAAGATTTTATCCAAGTCCCACATAGATAACAACCCTCCTAATGCTCCCGAGGATTTAACAAAGTCCCAACTAATGTCCTTTGAACTCCTCAAAGATTTTATAAATGGGATGTCGAAATCCTCTTTTTTGATTCTTGAATTAGTACCATTTTCGGGTTATCTTTCTTCAGAAAACGTTTTAAAGAAGTTCTTTTATTGACATCTTTAAGACCTCTGGTATTCCATGAGATTATTTTCATTGCAGACTTCAAAAAACACAGTGATCAATGACTAAGTAGGTTTAAACCAAAGTTAGGTTTAACTTGTTAACAATGGGAAGGAGGTGGGCAGGGATGGATGGTTTCCTCAGAAGAAAATAAGGAATTAAGGTCGGTTATAAGTGGATCAAGAGGAGCTGGGTTTGAAATGTCGGGGTTGGTTTTTGAACATTCTCCTTCTTCACTACTCACACTAAGAGGAGAGATGAGGTCTTTGTCTAATTTAGACAACTGTGCTGAGGGTGCTGTCCACTTTGGTTAGCCTCTGATGAAGTTAATTTTGGAATTGGGAAAGGAGAGGATAGCTTCTAGTTTTTTGGAGGGAACTACGGGTTGAGAGGAAAGACTTGGGGAAGAGGACGAGGAGAGGAGTTGATCACAATTGGCTTCCAATAAGTCTGGATTTGGTTCATGGCACGACTTGGCTTTTAGAAGTTTCTTTTTCTTAAAGTCTGCAATGTTTTTCCTTCTGACAAAATGCTTGGGAAAAGGGAAAAAGGGGTTGGAGAGAAATTTTTCTTTGGGCTTAATAGTCTTCTTCCCTTTTCTTCTTTTATTTTTTCGGGAAGAAAAACCATTTGGGATGGCCGAGGAATATGAAAGAGGAGGGTTAACAGTTGAAGACGTATTCCCAAGGGAGAAATTAATTGAATCATTGTCGTTTGAAGAGAGAGGCTTGGGTTGGGCTGAAGGTGAAAGTAATTCCTAAGAGCTTGGTTTGAACGTTTTAGAAAAGTTGTGTCTAATTATGGATTTCTTCAAAGTTCACTAGATCATAGATTATTTTATAAACACTAGGAGAATAATAAAATCTCAATTTTAATTGTTTATGTAGATGAGATATTATTCTCACAGGTGATGATGAAGTAAGTTTAGCTGATCTCAAGAAAAAACTAGCTCGCAAGTTTCAAATTAAGGATATGGGAGTGTTGAAATACTTCCTGGGAATGAATTTGCATAATCAAAGAATGAGATTTTTGTTAATCGATGAACGTATGTCCTTGACTTACTTAAAGAAACAGGCCTTCCTGGTTGCAGGGCTGCAGTCCTATCGAACCTAATCTGAAACCTAATCTGAAATTACTAGTAGCAAAAGCTGAAGAAATGAAGAACGAAGAACGATATCAAAGACTTGTTGGTAGACTAATCTATCTGTGCCATACACGCCCTGATATTGTGTATGCTGTTATCATGGTTAGTCAGTTTATGCATGCTCCTAGACAAACTCATCTTGAAGGTGCTTATAAGATTTTAAGGTATCTAAAAGGGTCTCCTGGAAAAGGTATTCTATTTTAAAGGAATAATCACTTCCAAATAGAAGTCTACACTGATGCAGATTGGGCAGGAAGTGCTCTAGATAGAAAATCTACGTCTGGTTATTGTTCCTTTGTTGGAGGAAATTTGGTTACTTGGAGAAGTAAAAAACAGAATGTGGTGGCTAGAAGTAGTGAAGCAGAATTTTGAGCCTTGGCTCATGGAATTTATGAGGCATATGGATAAAAAAGATACTTTAAAAGTTGAAGATTTCCATTTCTATTGCCATGTTAGTTGTCAGAACTATACGGATTTATTGTGACAATAAAGCTGCCATTTATATTGCTCATAATTCGGTTTTACATGATAGAACAAAGCATATCAAGGTTGATAAACATTTTATTAAAGAGAAAATTGAAGCAGGAACAATATGTATTACTTATCTTTCTACATCAGAGCAAATTGCCGATGTCCTAACTAAAGGCCTTCCAAAGATACAATTTGATAGATTGATTAACAAGCTGGCTATGGAAGACATCTTCAAACCAGCCTGAGGGGGAGTGTTGGAATTTCTATATTTGTTATATACTTATTGTTCAAATATTTATCGTTTATTGCTTTTACTTTTTCTTTATTGGTAAAAGATCTTTGTCCTATATAAGAGACCAACATTGCATATATTTAATAATAAGGAAAAACAATTTAACTCTCTCAAATTTAAGTGGTTTGGAGGACCCTAGTGAAGTTTTATCCTTAGTGAGGTTTTCTGTTTCTTTTTGGGCTTCAGTTTTGAAGTTTTTTTTTTTTTTTATTTTTTTTTTTTGTAATTATTCTCTTGGTAACATTTTATTGAGTTGGAAGCTCTTTATGTAGAGGGCTTGTTTGTCGTATGACCTTGCATTTTTTCATTCTTTCTCAATAAAAGTTGATGCTTCTATAAAAGAAAAAACCTTACCGTTAAGCCTGGAAGTTACAAGTGGCGATCTCCTATATTGAACCCTCAAATTGTAGATTTCTTCCAATTGGTAAACCTGATAGGCATTCCAAAAATCGGATTGCCGTTAAAAGTTACACAACTTTTCTGATTTCAAAATTCCACTGTTTTGATTCAGATTTCCAGCATTTTATATCACGTTTTTCTTATCAGCCGCAGTACTCTTAGTTGGCTCTCCACCATTATGTTCAACCTCCAAAGTATAAATTTGTCTATATAATTCTTTAGAGCTTTTGGATTTCAGACAATGCATCATAAACTTCAAAAAGAAAGAGACGGCCTTGGAGTTCGGTTACATCTACTTGTGATCGACAGGTTTGTGCTTAAAAAATTTGGAACCTTGTGATTTTCTCCTGCAAGATAGACTTTTTAATTTGTCCTTATTTGTGATATATTTCATGAACCTGAAATTGTGTAGATGTATTCTTATACATGTGTATATATATTTTCTATCTTCCACTTTCATGCCATTTTCTATATTCTTATCATGTGAATATATTTTTTTGTTTTTTTGTTTTTTTGATAGAAACAATACTTTCATCGAGAAAAAGTGAAAGAATACAAGGCCATACAAAAAAAAAAAAAAAAAAAAAGCCCAACAAAAAAGAGCCCCACTAAAGAAAGGGGATCCAACTAAGATTAATGTTTCCTAGCGAATAGTTACAAAAAAAGCTTCGAAACCAAAGCCCAAAGAGATACATGAAATCTCACTCGGGTGCCTATCCTTTTTTGAAACAAAAACGAGGCTCTTGTTGGTAAGTACCAATTGAAATATTTTTAAAAATATAGTCCAGAATTCAGAATGAATTTTAACAATTATATTTGTTGGGTGGTTGATTTCTTGTTTCAATCGAGGTGTGGGGTTTAGGCATTTCGTGTAAGTTTTCTCTTTTCTCTCTTTCTCTTCTCCCCCCTTCTCCTCTCCCTGCCATCTCTTCCCTTCTGTTCATATTTCTCAGTTTTTCGGCGACCTCTAGCCATTTTTTGGAATTTCTATATTTGTACATGTTATAATTCTATTATCGTGAATATCCTTGTTATATATTTTTCTTTTTTGGTTTTGCTACACTTTTCGTCTTTGATCACCATTTTATCTTGTATATATAGAAAAACTGAATTATTATGATAATTTTTCTTATATTGTACAAGAGGAGTAAACCCTCAAATATATACACAAAGATGAATGCCTAATATGGCAAAAACCTCAACGGTAAAGAAGACCAAAAGAAAAGGAAGTTAGAATATTACAAATAGGGAAAGTAAATATTTGCTAGAAAAACTTTCCAAAGAGATGTGAGGACTTTCCATATTCAACACTCCCCCTCAAGCTGGA
>JBBPDJ010000002.1:7035583-7050695 GCA_037974625.1 Cucumis cinereus | reverse complement strand
TTTTATTTTTTCTTCTCATTGGCTAAACTTATAAAGCCTCATTACCTCTTTTGCTTAGACATATGTTTAAGTTACAACCTCTTAGTACTAATACACTTTGTACCTAGAGCATTAGTCTCTTTTTTATATACCTTATATGAATAGACTGGTTTCCTTTTCAAAAAATTGCCCATAGGAAAGGTACTCGTAAATGTGTCAAATATCCCATTGCAAATTATCTTTCTTACCATAAATTGTCGGACAGTCATAAAGCCTTCCCATCCAAAATAACCAACTTGTTTGTTCCAAGGAATATACAGGAGGCCCTGAATGATTTGAATTGGAAAATTAGCAGTGATGGAAGAAATGAATGCGCTAAAACAAAATTGCACATGGGACATTGTTGAACTACCAAAAGAAAAGAAAACAGTTGGATGCAAGTGGGTGTTCACGGTAAAATGTAACGTTGATGGTAGTGTTGAAAGGTACAAGGCCAGATTGGATGCTTAAGGGTTTACTCAGACCTATGGAGTTGATTATCTAGACACATTTGCTCCAGTTGCTAAAACCAATTCTATTAGAATTTTATTGTCTATTGCAGTTAACTTTGATTGGCTTCTTTATCAGCTGGATATTAAGAATGTCGTTCTCAATAAAAACTGGAAGAAGAGGTATTTATGGACTTGCCACCAGGTTTTGAGGTAGATCTCGGGATTAACAAAGTATGCAAGTGAAAAAGATCATTATATGGTCTTAAACAGTCTCCTAGAGCTTTAGTTAAAGTCAAGCCGATCATACAATGTTCTACAAACATACAGGAAACGACAAGGTTGTGGTTTTGATAGTTTATGTTGATGATATCATTCTTACAGGCAATGATGAGACAATACTCACTTTCGTGAAGAAAACGTTAGCAGATGATTTCCAAATCAAAGACCTAGGAACTTCAAAGTACTTCCTAGCCATGGAGTTTTCCAAGTCCAAAAGTAGTATTCTTGTCGACCAAAGGAAGTATATTCTTGATTTGCTAAAAGAGACAGGTTTACTTGGTTGGAAGGTACTACCATTGAGCAGAATCTGAAATTGGAAGCTGTAACCAAGAAGGAGATAAAGGAATAGAAAATTACCAGAGACTTGTGGGGTGACTCATATATCTTTCTCACACACGTCCTGATATAGCTTTTGCAGTTAGTATGGTAAGTCAGTTCATGCATGCTCCTGGACCAGCTCACTTTGATGTAGTTTATAGAATCCTAAAATATTTGAAAGGTACTCCAGGAAAAGGCATATTGTTTGGAAGACATGACCATCTCAATGTTGAAGTTTACACTGATGCTGATTGGGCAGGTAGCACGACTGATAGAAGATTCACTTCTGGTTACTGCTCCTTTGTTGGAGGAAATCTTTTTACTTGACGAAGTAAAAAACAGTGTGTGGTTGCAAGAAGTAGTGCAGAAGCAGAATTTAGAACTTCAGCACATGGTATTTGTGAGGGTATATGGATAAGAAGATTGTTGGAAGAATTGAGATTCACTTAGACAATGCCCATGCGTACTTACTGTGATAACAAGACAGCAATTTCCATTGCCCATAATCCAGTTCTTCATGACAGGACGAAACATATTGAAGTCGATAAACACTTTATAAAAGAAAAGATCGATGTTGGAGTAATATGCATACCCTATCTTCCAACAACAGAACAAATTGAAGATGCGTTAACTAAAGGCCTTCCAAAGTGGCAATTCAACAAATTGATTGACAAGCTGGCAATAACTAATATCTTCAAACCCGCTTTGGGAAGAGTGTTGATTATTTCCTTTCTTGTATCATATTTATTGTATTGGTTGTATATTATTATATTTGTCAAATTTAGTTTTTCCTTATTTGTAATGGGTTGTTCTTCTATTTAAGAAAAACCCTTCTCTATTTGTGAAATACGTAAGAAATATATTATTTTTGGCAAAAATCCCTTTTCTTGGCAAGGGATGCCTTATCTCCCTGGCCAATAAATTTTGTAGGGCTCTTTTTCTTTTCAATGACGTGATTGTTTCTTATTATAAATAAAACAAGAAGAACTCTTCCTTCTAATGCTTCATGTAAGTATCATCAATAATAAAAGAAACCTGAACCGCACTACATGCAAGCCAACGGTAACATTTTACTCATGCAAAAATTCGTGATAATCATCCAAAAGAAATGTGTTCCAACAATGTACAATTGAATTCCTAGTGTTATGACTATTTCAGATATTTACTCTGTAGGAAAGGCTTTTCTCTTGCAAATATGCTAGAAGCTGCAGTAGAAGAGGTTAGAAAGCTTTTACTGGTGCATCCGAGTATTGTTATTGCTTCAAAAGCAACCATTTTTGGGGATAGATCTTTTGACATAGTTAGACGGTGAGTTTAAGGCAAGGGACTTCTTTTCTCTATGAAACAAAAAATTACGTAACATAGTCTTAACTCTTGAGGAATTATGTTTCTTGTACTTTACTGTTTAATTCAACTGGTATATTTCATATTTGATGATCCATAGATTTCCCTGCGTGTTTCACATGGTCAAGTACTTTGACGACTTGTTGCAATTCTACGACTATTATGCTTAAAATTGCTTGAAGACTTGTTTGCAAATTTGGAGTTCTAAGATGTGAAGCTACGTATCACCAGTTCTTTTGTTATTCTTGTCCATTTTTTGGTTTCATTCTCTTTTCTTGGATAGGAAACCACTCTACCTTCACTGTTTCTTCCGTCAAGAACAAAGAGAATGATGTTATTCTAGCGTGACCTTGATTTTCAGATTGATCAAATTGTTAGGTATTGATATGAGACAACAATTGTAAATTTCAGTTTAAATGTGCTACGAGCATTAGAGAGGCCATAAAGGCACAACCAATCACTCTTGAGAAGAAAAAGAAGAAAACTCAAATATATATGAAATACTAGATGTCAAAATAGGGTGAGACCTTTCCACCTCGAACTCTATCACCTAATATTCGTCGGATGTAGGTTTGGGATCATCCTTTGCCTCGACTACTGGGGCTAAACCATGGCATGGGCTCCTCGCCATACTCCTTGTCATCAAAGTAAATTACGTCATGGCGAGTCTTTGTAGTCTCTAGGTGATGTAGCTGCAATGGAGTTTCCTGTAGCCTCCTGACTGAGTCAACAATTTGAGTGAGCTGATCACTCAAATGCTGCATCTCAACTCTAGCCTCCGTCGCAAAGTGAAGATTTTCCTGCTGGACACTAAAGCTTTCCTGCAGCATAGAGAAATTGTTGTTATGCAATTTTCTAACTAAATCATCTAAAGACATACCTTGATTGGCCTCCTTAGCAAACTCTAACAGCTCGAGAATGGGTGGATGATAGATGTACTGTGGTTGCCCATAGGGATTACCATAGACATGGAAGTGAGCGATCCAACTAGGATGGGTGCAAGGCTTAAGTTGGATATTTCTTTGAATCCATCACTTTTCTATGACTATAAGGATAAAATTATTCAAGATGTTGGAGTCATGAGTGGTCTGCTTGAAGTTTGATACCATTTACCAAAGATGTACAGTGTAATTAGAATTATATTCTAAAGCTAAAGGCATGTTCAATATTGATATCGTTTAACAATCAACACAATGAAGGTTAAGATGCTAGATAGTGACATTCTCTACTATATTAATAATTTAATAATGTATATTTAGTATTAAAGTTCTAAATCATGTCAAAATATGTGAACATTGTGATGGTGGGCTATTTCAGAGTACTCCGATTTTACAAAGATTAGTCATGAAAATTCTTAATTTAAGTTTTACAGAGAATGAGCAAGGAGAAGCAATGGTCAAGACACAGATTGGGTTTTGTTTGTTCATATGAATTAGATTACTCTTTGATGTTTTTATCATTTTCGATTATTTAGAATTCATTGTTATTAATCTTTATGGTCTTTTCATGTGTATATAAACTTATGTTCTGTGTACATTATTTATTTATTGTGCCTCGCATTGTTCAAGTGTCACCTTTTTGTTACCTCTCGCCTGGAGACGACCAAGGGACTTGTTGCTTTTAGATGCACCTCGTGCCTTGAAAACATTGCTTCTTGTAGAGGGATATCTTCATTTGTGGGCTCGGTTTTTTGTTTGCTCGTGTGTTCTTTCATTTTTTCTTTTGAACGAAAGTTGTTTCTATATAAAAAAAAAAAAAGGAAAGAAAGGAGACAAGCAAAGAGATAGAAGCTTCTTCTGCCAACTGTAAAAGTAAATCGTGTAGGTTTCAAAAAATGCTTCAACGGAATAGATTCTAACTACAAAAAATACTAAAGAAAATCAACAAAATTTCTTAAAATTGGACCCTGAAGCCTCAGCTAAATCTTAATTTGTGGTGACTGGTGGGTATGGAGGAAATGAAGGATACTTTTCACTGATGCTCCTGATCGTAAAGCCTTATTTGAATGCTTTCGATCACCAATTAAGAAAGTATTTTCAAAAGCTTCTATGAGAAAGTTTTCAACAGGAAGATCGTCAAACTAGATATCAACTAACTGCTCTTCCACATCCTCATTGCTTATTCTAAACTCAGATGTGACATTGACCAACGTGAACAAATTGAGTGAAGGTAGTTGCGTTAGTAATATCCCCTTTTGCCTTGCTTTGGGCAGGGTTATCTGTACCTTGGTTTATCATACTGAACATTAGAATATGAATGTAGATCTCAACTAATCTTCTAGTTCTGGTAGAATTTGCAACTAGCCGGTCCAACATTAGTCTTGCTTTTATGTTATCAACACCTCCAACTTGGATTCAGTGAGAAATTGTAAAATTATTGGCTTTTTGTTTCAATATTTATGTTTTTATGCTTCTTTAGATGATATGACATATTAACCCTGGCGCATTTGTCAGTGATAAATCTTTATCAGAGTCAGAATTAATGCATGGGAAACCCGATGGTGGACTAGCTTTGTACCGAGAGTATATGCCTTCTGCATGGCAGGTAATAAAGATAACTAGTCTTTAACCATGAAGCCTAAAGTATTACCTGAATGAACACGGAGACATTTACAAAGTTAAATAACATCATGGTAGTAATTTCTAAGGACAGTGTGGCCATAAAATATAGGGCTATTTTCAAATATTGCAAAATAAACCAAAATATTTACAAAATATAGCAAAATATTTGTCTATCTACGATGAACCGACAAAGATAGTAGTCTATCTTGGTCTATCACAAATAGATTGTGATATTTTGTTATATTTGTAAATATTTTAAGAAGTTTTGTTATTTTTAATAATTTATCTAAAATATACGATAGTGGGTTGGGGATAACTTTCGTCTTAGTCTTTGGTGAGGTAGCAAAGCTAAAAGTCCGTTTAATTATTATTTGATTTTTGGTTTTTTGGTTTCCAAAATTCTATAGCTGCTCCTACCTACGAAAATTCTTGTTTTGTCATCCGCTCTATGAAGTGCTCTGAAAATCCAAGTTGAGTTTGGAACTACAACTATTGTTTGTTATGTTATCATCACCTTCCTCCGAAATCAATGCATCATTTAGTGATTTTCTGGATACATTGTCCTCACAATTACTCCCGGTCCATTTCTCTCCCACTATCCCCATCATTACTTTGTTCTATATTTTGGAATCGAATACTATAGGTTCTATTCTATAGCTATTTGGTTTTTTGTTTCTAGTTTTTAAAAATTAAGCTTATAAATACTCTATCTTTTGGTTTCTTTATTTTGTTATCTACTTTTATGAGTGTTTTCAAATTCCTAGACAAGTTATGAATATTTAAATTTCTTTATTTCTTTGGAGTGCTACCATTTCTGCGATCTTGTGGGTTTTATAGGGAGAATGGAATAATAGGATTTTTAGAGGTGTGGAGAGAGATCTTAAGGATCTTTGGTCTCTCATTCGTATCATGTTTCGGTTTGGACTTCGTTATCGAAAGCTTTTTGTAATTATTCTTGGGTCTTATTAGCCTTAGTTGGGATCCTTTTTTGTAATGTGATTTTCTCGGGGCTTGGCTATTGCCGCCTTTGTTATTTTTTCATTATTTCTCAATGAAATTGTCTATTTTATAAAAAAAAAAAACTTCAAAAAGTGGTTTCTAAATTCTTATTTTTGTTTTCTTTTAGAATTTGGCTAAGAATTCTAATCTTAAGTTACAAATTGAAGGAAAAACCATAATCAAATGGTTACAAAATAGGGAAAATCATACAAAGCATCATCATAACTAGATTCCATTTGAAGATTTGAGTACCACATTCTATTTCAGTTAAGATACCATTATGTCTATAAGTTTTATTCCATTTTAGCCTGGTTCCATAGTACAGGGTCCGGGATGATATTTTAACCTTAAAATTACTTGTGAAAGAGATTCATTTGTTTGGGTTTTTGCAGTCTTTTGTCACACACAGAGTTTTTGTTCGAGACTCAGGTCTGAATTATATTTTATGCTCAAAAGTGGAATGTGATTTGTTTCACTTTCTGTATATGCAGTCATTAATTAGATCATTTTTTGTTGCCTTTCAGATGAACATCTTACATTGAGCAGTTGTGAACATCAACCGACATATTCTTCTGAATGGCTGCTACCATCCCTAGGTTTCCTCGATAAATTTATTGTGACAAATGTGAGAAACCAAGCTATTTTTCTTAAGTTACTCGTATATTTGATATTATTTATTGTGGTATAGCCGTGAATAAAACTAACATTAAGAATTTGGATTTTACATACGTACCTGCAGGCTGGCGTCTTTTCAGTACCGTGAACTCCATTTGCTCTTGGGCCATTTCTTTATATGTTCTGCTAGTTCCAGGATTTGTTTTAATTTTTTTTTTTTTTTTTTTAAAAAAAATTATTGTTGATTGAATGATTTTGCATGTCTAACTTTTTGTATTATTGTTTCATTCCTATAATTTGGGTGTCGATTGACAGCTAAAAAATGCCACTGTCATTGTAGTAGACGTTTTTCTTTTGGTTATCAACTATGTTGTTGTCAACTATCTAAAAGTATCAACTTTATTGTTATAGTTGGTCTCAAATTAAAGTTTGTATTGTTCATTTTTATTCGAATATCATCAATATTTGTTCTTTTGTTTAGATCCCATACTTGGGGCGCAAGGTAAAACAGAAAAATTGAAAAACATACTCAAACTGACGGAAGTTGCTGGCAGTTCCGGTTGAAGACGATCCCATTATTAAATAATGAAAATAAAATATTTTTGGTTGGTTTACATGTTTTTTAGGTTAGGCCAAAAATAGTGAAAACTGATTGATAATCCTTATATTATAAATGGAGGTAAAGTACCAAATAAATTTGGTAGTGTAGTGGGTTAAGTGTACACAGTGTAGGGGTAATAATTGGTTGGGCAACGACGGTTTTGGGCAAAAACTTTCTTTGCCCACGGATATGTTGATTGTTGATTTTCGTTCGGTCAGGCTCTTGACGGTTATAGAGTGATTGAGGATATAGATTGATCGACTCTGTGTGTGACTGGTTGGTTTTAGTTTGTTTTCAAAATAAGAATAGTTTGTTTGTTGTGGTGTTGGGCTCCGACGAAGAGAATGAAAACTTTGTTTTGAAGAGAGATGAAAAGAAGACTAGAGATGAGGGGGAAAAAAATATAGAAAATAGAAGAAAGGAAGAAGGAAAATAGAAGAATGGGTCATGAACCTATCAAGATGTACCCATCTTTATGCATCCTATCTTATCACACAAAAACTAAAACCAATTAAGGTCATGTCATGTTTACCCCAATGAAATTGTAATGAATATATGGTATTACGAAAAGTGACTTTGTTTGATTACCTTTGATGTTGTTTATTTGATTTTGCACGATAATGACACTTGGGGTCCACTTTCAAGTCTAAAAAACACAAACTAATTAATGAATAGTAACTGTAACAATAATTTTGATAACATTCATAATTCTTAGTAAACATGATAAAAAACATTTCAATTACATTTGTAATTCAGACTCATACAATTGATCCATCAATGAAACAACATAGTGATTACACTAATTTTCTTGACGATTTAGTAAACGTGACCTAAATATTTTTTTAAAAAAATAAGTGAATTTGTCACGTGACAAGTAATAATTTTACAATTTAATGGGATGCAGCGTGTAGTATGAGATGAACACGAGTGTTTCTCTTCCAACTACCCATTTTAAGGTTATAACTCTTAGGTTGCAGTAAATTTTCTTTAGTGCCATTTGGACTGAAGGAATTTGAATGAGAATAAAAGTGGAAATGGATATGAGATATGCATTCCCTTGTTTGGTATAAGTTTTGGAGCTTTAGGCATGTGAATAAGTTATTTTCATGCATCCATTAATTATATAGCAAGAATTTAAATACTTAATTTAATATATCTATCTATATATATACTAAAACAATTTAATATATACTTGATTTTTATTATAGATCGACTAATTGGAATTATGAATTAGTTTATTAATTAATACAACATAATTGTATAAATTCATCCAATTGATCCCATGTAGTTAAGTATTTTTAATTATAAATTACTTATGTTACGAATACAACTAATTAATAGTATTATTTGATTGTTAAATAATTGATTTTTCTCAAAGCTTTGAATTGGATTTAATGTTTATGAATTAATTTATTAAAATTTTATAGAATTTTCGTAATTGATTTTACAAATTAAATACAAAAATAATTTTTTTCATAACTTTCTCATCACAACCACATACATTTTTTATTTCCGACACTTAAAATATAAAATAAAGATTGAGCTCATGATCCAACACTTAAAATTTGTAGAAATGGCAAATTATTAGGTCAAAAACTACCGAATGACCAAAATGCCCTTGCAATTAAACATGCAGAACTACATTTGATTATCGTCTTATTGTTATTAGATTGTTATCCGATTACCATCTAATTATGAAAGATATTGATTGTTACTTGATTGTTGTCTAATTACTGATTGTTATTTGGTGTTCTTTGTTATCTTATTGCTATGTTATACTGATTGTTAATGATACCAATTTCCCATCTCATTGTTATTTAATTTAATATTGATTGTTATCTATTGCTATCTAATGATCTTACATTTTTTTTATAATTACTAAGTAGTTTCTAATAAACATCTCATTACCTTCCATCTTTTGTCAATATTGTTATCTGATTAGTTATTTTGTTATCTTCTATATTTTGACACATTATTAGTTGTTTATGATTCTCGTAGTCCTATGACTTCCTTCTGATTGCCATCTTATTACCCTCTATTCTTTGATATGTAGTCATTTATGGTATTGTCATATGATTGACTTCTTTGACGCATAATTAGTAATTTATGATATTGTCATCTTATTTTTATTTTATTTTTATTTTGTCAATGAGTGAGCAATTTTGGTTGCGTTTTGACTGTATTCTTTTTGTTACATAGTTAGAAGTTTGAAATGAGGTATTGAAAAAAAAAAGTATTCCTTATTGATTCACTAACTTCGAATTTTATTTATGTGTGATTGCTATTTGACTAACAATGACATCTATTGTTGTTTGATTACTATCCGATAATTAGCTATTAACATTGATTGCAATCTGATTGCCATCTGATTGTGATTCTTAACCTAAATACAATTTGCTAATGATTGCTATTTTATTACTATTTGTTACCTATTGTTACATGATTGTTAATGACACCTTGTTGTTGGGTTGTTATTTGATTACAAGACAATCAAATATCAATCAAATATAAATCACATGACAATCATATAGAAATCAAATAGCAATGACATGACAATTGGAAAAATAATTGGATGTCAACGAGTGAATTTCGCAACAAAAGAAAATGCAAAAATATGCTGCTAATATTGTCTAAAATCTCCATAATATATTAAAAGAACATCATAAGATTACGTTGATATAAAGGTATATAATACCAAACATGGTAATCAAGTAGAAATCAAATATGAAAATAGTAATCAAATGGCAATCCTCAACAAAACAAAATGAAACTGATGGGTATTTGATACTGATGACTTTTATCTAATATTAAAAAAAGCAACATCGTCCTACTACCATTTACCCAAAACATACTATTGATGATGATGAAGCTACGCCTCCAAAAGACCCAAAGATAGTCAATTCAAGATAAGACCCATAAAACTATAATATTAAAAGAAGATTACATGAACAATGCAACAATGTAAGCTACAGACACATGATATTTAACGATTTTAGGAACACAAACCATATTTTATACATCATATCTGAATCTCATTAATGATTGAAAAAAAGCATTGAAAGTGTAAAGGAGAAAAAATCTTGCATTGAGACAGAGTTCACAGTAGAATACGAAAAAGACGAAATCGAAAAAGAGGAAAACGAATGCAAAGAGGAAAGCTCGAGATCGAAATCGAACTGAGAAAAACTAAATGGTATGGCCTTTTTTCTCCGGCGTTCCTGAAACACAGATTGCAAAAAGGGAAGAGGAAGAAGGGTTGTGGCTGACACATGTGCGTGCGAAAAAGTAAGAGCATGTAAGAAGGGCTTACCCACAACCAAATGTCTACACCATTATAACAATAATTGCTATATAACTATGTAAGGCAGGCCCACCCATCAGTATCTATCAGCTTCCTCAAATACTTACAATAGATTGAAAACATCAAGTTAACTAGTGTCTTAGATTAGTCAACAAATAAAAAATTTGTCATATTCTATATGCTTCTGCATATTTCCACATTGTGATCTCATCAGCATCGGGAGAAAATTGTGTAAACTTTGATGCCATCCATGGGATACTGTTGATGAAAAAAAAAATAAAAGAAAAGAAAGAAAAGGTTATTCAACCTTTTCAGTCCACGTACGGCTGCAGAATCGGGAGAAGGTGCGGTCAAGGTGGAAGAGGGCAGAGCGCGTGGGCGCAGATAGTCAGCCGCGCGTGTTGGCGCGTGGCACGTGGGTGCGGGTGGTCATCGTTGGCAGGTCCGCATGCGTCCCATCCGCCTCAGTCAGCGTCCGCAGATCATGGCCTTCTCCCTCTATTTTTAGCCCACCTCATACCTATTTAAACTTCCCCTTCCCCCCTTCATTCTTCACTCATTCTTCACTACACTTCCTCTCCCTCTCCCATTCGTTTTTCACATTCTTTTTTTCACACAAGAAAAATTATTTCCAGTTTATTATTTTTTTAAATACTTTGTTCTTCCGAGCATTTGTCTATCCAATAAAGTGTCAGTTTCCGATCGGTCTCTGTGCAATTCCGATCGAAGTTCAGGCTGTTTTATCCTGGGGACGCCGTGACAAGATTATACTGTTTGCACAACCGAGCATAGCCGCGAAACATCTTGAAGAAAACGAGATCTGCGATTCAGCCAACCATACTAATTTGATTTTTGTTTTGCAGCTATTTAATTTCTTCTGTTCCATTTGCACCGACGGTATTTTTTCAACAATTTTAAGACGCATTCCATCTGCGACGTGATGGCCCAAGCTGATATCATCACCTCTGATCTCAACCGTCCATTCCGTTTCGAAGGAGCACATTTCAAACGGTGAAAACAGAAGATATTGTTCTTCTTAACTCTTAAGAAAGCAGCAGCTGCATGCACCACGGAAAAGCCCGAGTTGCCTAAGACCGATCCAACCCAGGAGCAACTCAGTACTTTTGAAGCATGGATGGAAAACGATTTTATCTGTAAGAATCTTATATTAAACGGTTTGACTGATGAGCTCTATGACTATTACAGTACCAAATCCACGGCAAAGGAAGTGTGGGATGCTCTACAAAAGAAATACGACACCGAAGAAGCCGGGTCTAAGAAGTATGCCGTCAGCAGATACTTGCGATACCAGATAACGGACGACAGATCTGTAGAAGCCCAATCCCATGAAATACAGAAGATCGCTCATGAAATTATAAGTGAAGGTACGACTCTAGACGAACAATTTCAAGTTGCTGTTATTATTGATAAATTGCCTCCTCTGTGAAAGGAATTTAAGAACACCCTTAGACACAAGACGAAAGAGTTCTCCCTGGAGAGTCTGATAACGCGCCTGGGGATTGAGGAGGAAGCCCAAAAGTATGACCAGAAAGAGGAGGTGAACGCTGTTACGAAAAAGAACTCCACTGCGGTTCTGAAGCCGAAAGGGAACAAGATGAAAGTCCAGAACAGAGGTTCCAACAACACGAAAAACCAAAAGAATCAGAAACTCCAGTCCGGAAGTACAGTACAAATTGTTGTTATAGTTGTAATAAATCTTGGCGTCTAGCTAGGAACTGTAGGAACAGGAATCGTCCTGCTGCGCAGGCAAACCTGACAGAGGCAGAACTTTGTACCATGATCACAGAGATGAATGTGGTCGGGGGTTCTGAAGGTTGGTGGCTAGACACTGGTGCCACACGCCATGTCTGTCATGACCTTAGCTTGTTTAAAGTTTATAATGAAACTAAAGATGGAAAAATTCTTCTGGGATCGGTGAAGTGGAACTAAAGTTCACATCAGGCAAAACGGTCATACTGAAGGAGGTCCTGCACACCCAGGAGATAAGGAAAAATTTAGTCTCGGGCTATCTCCTCAACAAGGCGGGCTTCACTCAGACTATAGGATTAGTTTAATATACTCTTACAAAAAAATAATGTCTTTGTGGGGAAGGGTTATGCAACGAATGACATGTTCAAATTAAACCTTGATTCCAATAAAACGAATTCTTCTGCTTACATGTTGTCTTCTTTTAATATTTGGCATGCTAGGCTCTGTCATGTTAATAAGCGAATAATTAGCAACATGTGTAGGTTGAACATGATTCCAAAATTATCGATAAAAGAATTCGATAAATGCGAACATTGTAGTCAAGCCAAAATAACAAAAACCTCGCATAAATCTGTAATTAGGATTTCTGAGCCTCTAGAGTTAATTCACTCTGATTTATGCGAATTTGATGGGGTCTTGACTAGAAACAGTAAAAGATACTTCATAACTTTTATTGATGACATTTCCGACTTTACTTTTATTTACCTTTTGAAAAATAAAAGTGACGCTTTTGACGCGTTTAAAGTTTTCGTAGCTGAAATAGAAAAACAGTTTAATCGAAAAATTAAAAGACTTCGGAGTGATAGAGGAACTGAATATGATTCAGTCGAATTTAGTAATTTTTACAACACATATGGAATAATGCATGAAAGGACAGCACTCTATTCTCCTGAAATGAACGGTAAAGCCGAAAGGAAAAACAGAACTCTATCTGAATTAGTAGTAGCTATTTTACTCGATTCAGGAGCTGCACCATACTGGTGGGGTGAGATAATTCAAACAGTGTGTTACGTCCTTAATAGGATTCCAAAATCTAAGAACACAACATCACCCTACGAAGTCTTTAAAAATAAAAAACCAAACGTATCCTACCTTAGAACTTGGGGTTGTCTAGCTTATGTTAGAATTCCAAGCCCTAAAAGAAAAAAACTTGCTAGTAGAGCCTATGAGTGCGTCTTCATTGGATATGCAATTAACAGTAAAGCATATAGATTCTATGATTTAGTAAACCAAGTATTTATAGAATCAAATGACGCAGACTTCTTTGAAGATAGATTTCCTTTTAAATCTAGAACTAGTGGGGGCTTAGGCTCTAGTAGTCAGACTAGTGGGGGCTCTAGTTCCAGTAGTCTACCTCTAGCTAGACCTCAAATTTCAAGTGATGAAGTAGAGCCTGAGCCTAGAAAAAGCAAGAGAATCTGAACCCTTAAAGACTTTGGAGAGGACTTCGAAACCTATAACATAGAAGATGATCCTAAAGATCTAACAGAAGCCTTGTCCTCAGTAGATGCCAACCTATGGCAAGAAGCCATTAACGATGAAATGGAGTCTCTTGAGTCAAATAGAACTTGGCACTTAGTAGATCTACCTCCTGGTTGCAAAGCCATAGGATGCAAGTGGGTTCTTAGGAAGAAACTCAAACCTAATGGAACTGTAGACAAATACAAGGCTAGACTCGTAGCTAAAGGTTTCAGACAAAGAGAAAATATAGACTTTTTTGATACCTTCTCCCCAGTGACTAGAGTCACCTCAACTAGAGTGTTGATTTCTATAGCAGCCATTTATGATCTCTTAATACATCAAATGGATGTAAAAATCGTTTTCCTAAATGGTGAATTAGAAGAAGAGATCTATATGGAGCAACCTGAAGGTTTCATAGCTCACGGTCTAGAAAACAAAGTTTGTAAATTAGATAAATCTCTCTATGGACTAAAACAAGCTCCTAAACAATGGCATGAGAAATTTGATAATCTTCTCATTTCCAAAGGTTTCAAAATTAACGAAAGTGACAAATGCATATATTATAAGTATGAGAATAGTCGTTGTACTATTATATGCTTATATGTAGATGATATGTTAATCTTTGGATCAAACGTGCACGTCATAAATGATGTAAAATCAATGTTATGTGAAAACTTTGACATGAAAAATTTAGGAGAAGCTGATGTAATCTTAGGTATAAAAATCACTAGATCTGATAATGGAATCTCCTTAGATCAATCTCATTACATAGAAAAAAATCTAAGGAAGTATAATTATTTTGATAGTAAACTTGCATGCACTCCCTACGATCCTAGTGTAAAATTGTTCAAGAACACTGGTGACAGTGTTGACCAAACTAAATATGCGAGCATCATTGGCAGTCTTAGATATGCAGCCGATTGCACTAGACCAGACATAGCTTATGCTTAGGGTTATTGTGTAGGTTTACAAGCAGACCTAGTATAGAGCATTGGAATGCTATAGAGAGAGTTATGAGGTACCTAAAGAAAACCCAAAACCTAGGGTTACATTACCAAAAGTTTCCCGCTGTCCTAGAAGGTTACAGCAATGCTGATTGGAACTCCCTCTCGGATGACTCTAAGGCTACCAGTGGCTATATTTTCAACATAGCAGGTGGAGTTGTTGCTTGAAAATCCAAGAAACAGACGATACTAGCCCAGTCAACGATGGAGTCTGAGATGATAGCACTAGCAACAGCTAGTGAAAAAGCAAGCTGGCTTTGTAACTTGCTATCTGAGATTCCTATATGGGATAAACTGGTACCAGCCATATTGATCCATTGTGATAGTACTGCAGCTATCGCAAAAGTTCAGAACTGTTATTACAACGGCAAGAGACGACAAATACGTCG
>JBBPDJ010000002.1:7020936-7033361 GCA_037974625.1 Cucumis cinereus | reverse complement strand
CTGATTCATACACCGCATTAAAACCATTCTCTATACTTTTATGTGCATCACTAACAATTACTAGATCATTGTGTTCCTCAAATGCAGCTTTCAAATTACGAAAAAAACCAAGTCCATGAGTGATTATTCTCTGAATCAACAACAGCAAATGCAAGAGGAACAATTTGAGAATTACCATCGAGAGTACAACCAGACATTAATGTACCCAAGTATTTATTCTTCAGGGTTGCACCATCGACAGAAATTATTGGTAAACAATATTTCCATGCATCTATTGAAGCAACAAAAGCCATAAAATAATACTTAAATCTTCAATCATCATTTGATTCTTCGGATGTATATGTTCCTGACAATAATTATATTTATTAGAAATATATTCTATATAGGGGATGTATTATCTTAAAATTGAATTTGTGAATTACACTGTATTTGATGAAGTACGTACCTGGATTGTGGCGAATTAATGCAAAGGAAAATGATGACAGCATTGCATACGAAGCCTCCGGTGTGTCCCTAATATAATTTAAAGTGATCTCCCGTCCTCTCCAAGCCTTATCGTAGCTTACATTTACACCGTGGTGAATTTTCATATAATTAATAATATCAGAAGGGCGACAAGGGGCCTTGTCATTCATTTTAAAAACCGATTTGGTGCACTCAGCAACAATCCAAGATGTTGCTTGTTTGTGGGCATCTTTAACAATGTCAACTGCACACTGATGATTGCTAACAAATTTACGAACTACTTTTCTTGAAAACAGAGGCACGCAAATACCAATTACATGTCACATCCTTACAACGAATTTTAAAAGATGTATTATTCGATCTAACGGTAGTGAGTTCAAAACTATTGTTGACTGCAAGCAAATAAATGGATCTCTTTAATCATCTTTACTTCTAAACATTGAGCCTACATTTACTAAAATCTCTGCATGAGATGATTCAAATGCATCAAAGTCAATTACTCCACCATCAGAATTTGAATGCTTGGATGAATTTCGAGACCTTGATACATTACTGTTAACAAATACTGTATTTGAAAATGAACCAGCAGAAAAGAATCAACAACCAATAAATCATTATCAGGGATTTTAGATAGTAACAGCATAAGCCAAGAAACATCTTTATCTTCCACAATTTGTATAAGATCTGCACTACTGCATCCATCCCAATAAATTGTCAACCGAGTGACAGAATGACTCGAAGATGGAAACAATTTACCTTGAATGCAATCGACCAATTGTTGAAAAGAAGAAGCAATAGGGACACGTCAACAACACGATAGTTATGATACTTCGATGACTCTATCCAATTACCATCAAACACAGTTTTTACTCTCTGTAAAGTCATACTCTCTGTAATTCCAGTTTTGACTTTGTTAATTTGTTGAAGTAACGTTATTGATATATCATAATAGTATTATTTAATCTTAACATTTAATAATTAAATCAACAGAAAAATAAAAACTTGAATTATTAAAATAGATAAAGAATGCTAATGCAATAAATCAACCGTAAATAAGGAAATATCTTTAAAATTACGAATAATAAATAGATAAGTTTAATTTAAAATAATTTGAAGTTATTCAATCTTTTGAATATATAATTATAACCGTAAATAAGGAAATATCTTTAACTATACGTATATAATAAAATATCTTTAGAGATTTGATTGTTTTATAAGGAAATATCTTTAAAATTTTGAATAATAAATAGATAAGTTTAATTTAAAATAACTTGAAGTTATTCTATCTTTTGAATCTATCTAATTATAACCATAAATAAGGAAATGTCTTGAACCGTATGTATATAAGGAAATATCTTTAGGGATTTGATTGTTTTATCTAAACAAATTCCATAATCTTAGGGATTTGATTTGTTTATTCTCATACGTGCATCCCTTCTCAATATTTCAATACGAAAAAGTTGAAATAATCATCTAAATATGTCGGATTTAATTGAATTATATATAGAATTAAATAGAAAGTGTAATTATTAGTTCAATAATTATCATATTCTTAGGGGTTTATTTTATTTATATTCCGAACTACAATGTATATAATAATATAGTCAAACAAAATATAAATATTTCTAAATATATCTAAAACAATTCAATATATACTGACTACCTAAAATACATTGTATTTAAATATCTAACATTTAATATAGAAGAATTTGTGAAAACCAATATACGCCAAATACACCTTAAAAAAAAAAAAAACTAAAACCAACGCCGTGAAGGGTAAAATTGGAATATTGAAATTCTGAAAAATCGGTTATATCGAAAATTGCTATTTTTCTTATTATTTTTTTTTTATCATCACCCCTCTTTTTTGCCATATATCCGAATTTCTCTTTATTTATTTATTTGGTAAACAACGGCCATTCCTATGGTTCGTCCATAAGTGATGGATGAATAAGTTTAATGGACTTTGTTAGTTGTTAATGGACTATACTCATTTCTTTTATTTTTGTAATGGACTTTATTAGTTTTCGTTGTTTATTTCTGTAATAGACTTTGTTAATTTTGTTATGAACCTATCTTTGTTAATATTAGTTAGTTTAATGTTTATAATTGAGTGCCCACCAAACCAAAGCAAATGCCACCATGGAAAGGCGCACGCCACTGTATTTGATATTTGTACTATTCTCACAATAGTTTTAATAGAGGTTGGTCGGTGTTGATTTGGAAAAAATCTACGTCGACAAATTTTTAAAAATATTTTAAAGAAAAACACCGACCAACCAAATTTTACTTTTCGATGATCAAAGTCAATTTGAATATTTATTAAATCGATTATAATCGATTTGGTGAACATTTGGTGGAAAACCAACTCCACCCCCTTAGTAGAGATTATACCTCTCTTCCCAATAGATTTTATGGAAAATATGAGAGGGGAGATCTTGTTTCTTTTCCATAGATATCCAAGATGAAGGTCGAATTTAAAAAGAAAAGAAAATATTTGGTAAACGATGTGAAATCTACTCTTCTTTTTTTCATAACGAAGTGAAACTTTAGTGGTTGAATTAATTTAAACTTTAAACTAATAATTGTATCAATTCTAATAATAAATTTTGTAGTTGCATTAATTTAAACTCTAAACTTTCATAAATTTAGAGATTTACTAGATAAAAATGATGAATCACACCTAATGAAGGATTTAAATTAATAAATTTATTCAAATTTGATATTTAAATTAATACAAATGTTAGTTTAAACATTAAATTGATACATCCTACAAATTTTGGAGTGTAAAATGAAATTTGCCCTAGCTATTATCTTAGACTCTCAATATATAAGATATATATTATCTTAGGAATACAATAATGAAAGATGAAATTATTTACATTGTTTACCCTCTTTTTTAAGATTTTTCTGATGCACCTCTTTACCTTCTAATTTCTTATGTAACTACAAAGATTGGAAAATGCTTCTTAAGTATTCTTCTTGGGCGTGAGAGAATTTTCTAATCTCACAATATAACCTATCTAACTCTACAATACTTAAGTGTCAGTAACTCGTAGGTTATTAAATCATAGGTAGATCGATAGCCACCATGAATTGAATCCAAAACTTCATAGTTATTTATCAAAATCATGCCCTTATCTTAGACCGTCAGTTGGTGTCTTCTTTTCATTTGTTTCTATCAAACAGAAAATGTATTGAACTCAAGTGATCAAAAAGACCGCCATCATTGTCACATCTTTTTGCAAAACCACCATTATCATCCAGTAGGAACTAGAGTCGTCTAAATAAATAGAACGTGTATTTACTAGATTTTTACCTATACAAAAAATATATAAGAAATATACATTTGAATTTTGTTCGTGTAAGTAATCTACTTGTATATCCACTCATTGGCACGACCACCAGACTCGTCCATGTCGATAAAAATACTGACTGCCTGCAAAGTGTCGATAACAACCAATTATAATATTCCATAAGAAAATACAAAGCTATCAAAACACAACCAACAAAGGCATCCAGTCTCAGCTCATAGGCTGAAACACGTGAATTCAGCATTGCTAAAGATCATCAAGTTTTCTAGCTTGCCTTTTAACTCAATGGGTCATCGTAATTCTACTATTTGATCGACCTTTTAGATGGCCTTTTAGATGATAATAGTACGCATTTTATCCACTGAACTATGCTTAGATTACTATGTAATCAGATTTATAATGAAATGAACTAAGGCAATTTGCTGTACACTTGAGTACCAGTTTTTGCCGGTTCCTATCTAAAGTTTTCCCCTTCAACTCCGTCCTTGCCCGCTAGCCTATGTTCATAATTCTAGTGGAGATTGCTTAAAAATGAAAGACATACAGAAAAAAGAGTCTAGTTCCCAGTAATCTTACCTTTCCTATCCGAGGCCTGTCTTTAGTTTTGTCTAAGCTGTTTCGAATGTGGGCAACGGCTCCCCAGCATTTTAGTGTATTAGCCACACCATCAAGTCGCAATAGATACTCTTCCTCGGACAATGGAAATGATTTCTACGAAATTGACAATTATCCAAAATTTAAAATGTGAAATAATCTCCCAAATTTTTAGGGCAATGATGCTCTGTGAGGTGCTCATTTTCCTTCATGCACAGTCAATAGCTAATTGTTAAAAAAATCATCAAAATATGTTGAGCAGGAAGAAGATATAAATATAGAAGAATATATTTGATCTATAATTGTTTTTGAAAAATAACATTTCCTTTCGACTCTATAGATTATTTATTCATGTTTAGTTTCATTATAATCATTAACTGATATATGCTTAAATTTTGGTGATCTTACTAGAGCCTGTGCCTGGTTTTTAGTTCAACCCCCTATTAATTTTGTAACACAGTTAGTATTAAAATCTTGATAGACCCAGATATATTGTAAGACAAACGATCTTGAAAGTACAAGATAAACTAAGTGTTGAGGTACTTGTACTCTCCCAATCTTGAGATAACTCTCAAGCCCTAATACCATTTCCAAATATTGCTTACTTTCTTCGTTCCCCTCCTCTGACCTATTTATAACCAACTTTCCTAACAAACTTCCGAGCTAATTACTAATTTACCCCTATTATTCCTCTAATACCAATCCTATCATCCTTCTCTTTCACCCAAAATCTGGTTTGCTACAATTATCTAAAGAACTTCTGGCAGATAGGCCAATTTCAGGAAAATTTCCGGGTACTATGAGAGATAAATACTCCTTCCATGCATTGTCTACCACGCCACATCCTTTTAAAAGTGTCGTGGGAGCTACCAACATTAAAAGATTGCAGAGGAAGTATGATATTTCCATAGTACTGGAAATATGCTTGCTAATTTCCTAATTGTTCAGAAAGGTTCAATTGTGAGGTTAGAATCAATATTCCAATCAGAAAAATGCCATTTTCTAAT
Organism: Cucumis cinereus; assembly: GCA_037974625.1. Taxonomy (NCBI): domain Eukaryota; kingdom Viridiplantae; phylum Streptophyta; class Magnoliopsida; order Cucurbitales; family Cucurbitaceae; genus Cucumis; species Cucumis cinereus. The sequence goes on along the minus strand of JBBPDJ010000002.1, from coordinate 7,027,981 downwards.
CTTTAATTAGCCTCTCGGTTGTTAACTTGTTATAATTCATTGACAGGTAGGTTCCCCTAATTTTGTAAAAGATCTCAGTTGATTAAAGATTTTGATGAAAAAGTAGAAGTGGAGACTAGGTCTTGAAACCTGCTCTCTGTATTTCCACATGACATTTAAAGCAAGAAGATTCCGTCCCATGAACTCCTGAAATTATGACAGAAACAAGATGAGGAATCCATAATTTAGTTTAGATAAGGAAGAAACCATACTGATAATATGACATACTCGAAAACTAGACAATCCAAGTGAATTTATGAGAAATTGGCTTCTTGAATTTTAATGAGAAATGCACAACAAATCATCTTTTAAAACGGTAAGATTTCAGGGAGAAGAGGTGGAAAAGAGATTCAAAATTGAATCGAATGTTTTAGGTAGTAATAATATGGTTAAAACTCAAACAACATGTTTAATCTCTAAACTTTAATTTTTGTCTATTAGCTAAGTCTCTAAACTTTAAAAGACATCTAAGTACTTGAAATTTCAGTTTTGTATTTTATCAGTTCTAAAGCTTTAAAATTTTCAAATAGATACTTGACCTTTCAATTTAATCTTTATAGACCCCTAACATATTCAACATTTTTACATCATTGAATCTATTATTAGGCATAAAATTAATTTTGTCTTAATAACACACAAAACTTACAATTTCGTATCCAATAAAAGCTCAAGGCCTTATTAGACACAAAATGAATGAACTTGTGAGGTACTTTTAAAGTTCAAGGACCAATACTTATTACACACTTTTTCAAATTCAGAGACTAATTTAACCAACCTAAAAGCCTATACTAGTAATTTAATTTAAGGAATCAAAGTTTTGAAATCATAGTTGAATACCTTCTTTATTAGTTGAACATCATAAGACTTGCCATACTTGTTTCTGATAAGAGTAGCCAGATCAATCCCACTAAATCTGGAATCATCTGTCCCGACCGATCTCTCCAAGTTCTCCCTAAGCATTTCAAAGTTCATCTGAAAGAACATAAATGACTCAATTTAAGTCTATACAGGAAAAATGAAGCCACGATGGCTGAAAATTTCTATTTCTTCTACCATGAAATGTGACGTAACACTTATTTTTGTTGCATCCTTTTCATTCAATTGAGCCTAGTGTTCATAATAATGAAAATGTGGTTAAAATCATTTTTTTCATGTGGATAATCTTACTGAAACATACTTTCATTTTCAATATCAATTGTGATGGTTGAAAATGGATTTTAGAAGTGTAGAGATGTTTGGATAAAATTCAGTATTATTCGAATAGCTAAAACAGCTAGTGAATTCACATACTTATACGTTGCAACCCTTACCAAGCAATAACATTCCAAATAGTCAAATCCTAACATCTAAACTTTAAGTACAGTAAAACAACATTTAACCAAGTCTAAAAGAACTTTAAGAAAAAAAACCAAGAAAAAATTAGGGACTGATTGGGTTGTCCAGCAGAGTATGAATCTTGAATAGACTGTAGACTGATTTAAGTGGGTTAAATTCCATTTGTATGGTTAGAAATTGGTTTGGCTTCCTCCCCAATTTCTTGTCTTATTTGAATATTTTCTTGGAAAGATTAAGGAATTATTTCCACTGAAGTCTTGCACTTCAATTTCAAAGCACAGTTGAGTTAAATAAAATGGAGAATGGTCAAACGTTTCCATCAATTTTTTCTCAACTTCCTCTTCCTCATCAAAATAATTTTTAAAATTTCAGAAAACGTTCCTCTTTGTTGAAAAACACAGATTGTTTCTGCATTCTTGGAGTTTTTACCATGATGAAATATGTTCCTAACATTATTTGGAAGATGACCTTTCTGTTTCTTGGAAAATTTGTAATTAAACATCTTCAGGGTTTGGTCTCCTTGGTAGAAATTTTCTTTGCTCCAACATTCCTATACTTAACTGAATCTTGAAACTTTATGTTCTAGAGGCCATCTCAATTTATTTTCTTGATATTGATTGATTGTAAGTTGCTCAATGTGTCGTGTCATTGTAACCATCATTTGATGAATCTCGCCAACAACTTTCTGTAAATTTTCTCAATGTCCTTCCCCGACCCACCCCCACCATATGGACTTGTCTAGTTTCTATCTCTCCCCTCTTTTCTGTTATCATTCTCTCTCGCCTCTTTTCTGTTATCATTTTCTCTCCCCAATTTGCTCCAGTTCTTCATATTCCTTTTCTCTCTCTTCAATTATGTGTTGCCCCTTCTCCACTCTTTTCTATTTTCTTTCACTCCCCCCAATTTTTCTTCAATTCTCTCCTCTCAGTTCTTTTCTCTATCATTTTCTTTTCCGAGTTGCAGCTCCCTTTTCTCTTCCTCCCCAATTTTTACTTCCTCTCCCTTTTATTCTCTGTCATGTCATGATCCGTTGGTTGTTTCAACCAACATCACCACTGTACGTTCAACCATGTGAGGAGTCGCACGTCCAAGCTTTCGTCCATCTCAAAACCAACTAAACCGACCGACAGAACCGATGAACAGTCAGTTGGTTAGTACAAAGCTAAAATAGCTGAGAAGTTTTTTACCGACCGGTTGATTTTCAGTGTCGCTTCTTTGCTAAAATGGAAGCTGACCAACTAACGTAGGGATTGGCAGCAATTATACTCTCAAACTTTCAATTGACTTTCAATTGTAAAAATTGAGCCCTCAAACTTATACAATATACAAGGGCTAAAATTGGACCCTCAAAATTAAAATAGTTGTATAAATCGGACCTCCAAATGATAAAAAGTTGAACCCTCAAACACCTCCCATCCGGCCATCCTTACTTTCTTTTTAGTTAAGAAAGGAGTGGATAATATCTATATAGTTTAACCAAGTCACATTTAGGGCAGCAAATTGAGAACTCTAGAATTGGGATCCTTTTTCTTTTGAGTTCAAGCTATATGGGAATGCCGAATGGGGACTCAATTGAAGGTATATGTCTAAACTCCTATGTTGGAGAAATGTTTAGAAGTTAAAAATGATAGAAAATATGTTAAGTGAAAGGAGTTGAGTACTAACCCCTCCATTTTCGGGTTTAGGACTCTCACTTTCGTTAATCCGACTATCGGGGTCATCTGAATCCATGGCACCGTCGATGGAACCGGCAAGAACAGGTCTGACTTGCCGTCCAGTTCTCCGGCGACAGTAAGCAACATGATTGCCATGGTGAGTGGAAGGAAGAAATGGACAACAATCCACCCTAGAAATCTTAGTTCTACCTAGATGCTCTTGAATCCCAATCCCGGGCGACCAATTACTCTGGTGGCCAAACGTTACGCTCGTCATAAATCTGCAAAAACAATCAATCGGTTTCATTGATTAGATACAAGTTAGGGGAACTGAAATTGGAAAAATAACAGAAAAATTGTGCATAAACAGTACCTTTGAGGGTAATCGGAGGGATCGAAATAGGGGAGTGGGAGTGGAGACTCAAGAATTTGAGGAAGGATGTGGCTTCCAATTGCTTTATTCATGTTTTCATTTCCACATTAATTTGAACCACTTGTTTACTTTGCAATTCTAGACCCACACGACTTCTTTTGCTTTTTTTTTTTTTTTTTTTTTTTGGAAAATTTAAGGGGTTTTTGGTATGGAGGGCCCCTGAGATTTTTGGTCCAAAATTAAAAGTTGAATGAACAATGGCCTTGTGATGATGTCAACACCATGTGATTGTACCGTTTTGTCCCTAAAATCAGTGCGCGCGTCCCAGGCCTTGTGATGATGTCAACACATGTGTACGCTTAAAGTAACCATTTCCAAACGTTTTCTCCACTCTCACTCTTTCCAACTTTCCTGTGCTTCCATTTCTTGCTCTCCGGTGCCGATTAAACTTCTTCCTTTGCGTTTCGTAGTGCTCGACGTCTTTTCGTACTTTGAAAAGATAACAATCATCCTTTAATCGCTTCATGCATTTATCTTCTCTTTGTAACATTTTTGTTAGTGTTTAGCGCAAGCTTATTTTGCATTTCGTGGAGTCGATATCGTCAAGTTCGAATTTTGGTAGTGCATTTGGGTTTCTTTGTGTCCGTCGTCTTCTTCTGGTTCATCGTCGGTAGGAAAATGTAGGATTTGCGTTGTTTAGGTTATTTGCGTTGTAGAATATTGTCGAGTGTCGACGGTAGCGTGTTCAGGTTGTTTGCATTGTGAAATCATTGGAGTGTCGAGGGTAGCCCGAGTCGAGTAACATGAAGCAGGTCAAGTAATGTGCATCGAGTATGTCGAGTAACGTGAAGCGTGTAGATCGAGTAACGTGTAACGTGTATGTCGTGTCACATGCATCGAGTATGTCGAGTAACATGCATCTAGTATGTCGAGTAACGTGCAACGAGTTTTTTTCAGAGCCTATCGCTAACTTTATTTGCATTTTTTCCTTTGCAGAATGGCTACCCAATTTAAGATTGATGTGAATGATCGATTTTCCGGCCAAGCTGCCAGTCTTTCTTCTCACATCTCGGTTGCCAACAATATCGTGAAGGAGAAGCTAACACCTACACAGCTTGCTCTCTTCAGAAAGACAGTCTTCGGGCGGTTTGTGGATATAGATGTTAGCTTCAACAGTCCACTCGTTCATTACATTCTGCTGCGAAAAGTGAAAGACAACAATAGAAGGGATGCCATGACGTTTGATTTGAATGGCACCCTAGTGACCTTCACAAAGGACGATTTTCTTGTGGTCACGGGGTTGTGGCTGGCCCCAAATACTGGGATTGCTGAAAGGGCTGAGTGTGAGCTGCAGAACACAGTCCTTAGATACTACAAGAAGTCCATCACCAAGGGTATTCACAATAATGCCCTTGAAGGGGAGTACAAGACAATAGAGTTTGAAACCGATGTAGATGCTGTCAAGATGGACGTGTGTCTACTACACAGAACTAGCAATGATGGGTAGGGAGAAGACGAGAGCCTATATTGACATGAGGCTCTGCAATGATGTGGAGAACATGGACTATTACAGTAGTCTAGACTGGAGAAACATTCTACGGAAAAAGACTTTTCCGAGTCTGCAACGAAGATTGGTTGGCAAGGCTGATAACTACAAAAAAAAAAGGGTGAAGAATAACCCAGATTATATTATCAAATACAACCTACCGGGCTTCCCTCATGCATTCCAGGTAAAATATATTCCTTATCTGCTGTTTGAAATATGTTTCAAGTATTCTGGTTTAATGTGTTTTACGTTAATGCAGCTGTGGGCATACGAGATAATATCCACTGTTGCTAGGAAGTGTGCGACTCGGCTTAACAACCATAGAATTCCTCATTTTCTGAGGTGGGAATGTACATACTCCCTACCTACCAAGTCCTTGCAAAAAGACGTTTTTTAGACAGACAAGGTATGCAATTACTTATTTAAGTATAGTTTAATAATAGTCTAACCAAACAATCTCATTAATGGTTTGTTATTCATGCAGATAGTGATCACAACTAGCCTAGTGATGTCTGAGGAAGAGAAGACGTATAGAGACACTTCGATTAACGAGAAGCATGTATACGGGTGTGATGATGGTGATATGAGCGAGAGCGAGTCATTTAGTGGGAAAGATGACCGCGCTCGACTTGTTGATGACCTAGAGGAGGCCTCTTTGGATGAATACTATGGTCAACACTAACTGCAAGAGGATCCTATGCCTCCTCACATGACGAAGATAGACAACAGTCCGCAGGTCGACAATCGGGCCACGAGATGGTCCATTCTGATCCCCACACAAGACTGAAATCAAGAAGAGTTGTTGTACCCCGCAGACTGTTAAATGAACTAGTCGAGCGAGTCACATCAGTCGAGACAAAGGTAGGGGACATTCAATCGAACCTTACCTCTTTGAGAGCTAATGTGACCGATATGAAGTCGACCTTGTAGCAAATTGCCGACCTCACTGGTAACTTTTGTCGGGTAAGTTAAACAAATTTTCTTTGTTTATTTTTGTTTGTTTTTTTTGTTTATGCAAGTTGACATGTTTTTTGTTTCCCTTGCAGGACTACACTGGAGAGGATGAACACCATAACCCACTTCCACTGAGTCCCTTACATCCCACTGAGTCCAATGAACCAATCCCTCCCACTGAGTCCAATGAATCAATCTCTCCCACTGAGTCCAATGAACCAATTCCTCCCTCCGAGTCCAATGAACCACTACAAACCACCGAGTCCTATACACCTCCACTACCAACACCACCTCCACCCCCCACTCTACCACCACCACCGTCACTTTCCACTCTACCACCACCACCATCGCCCTTCACTCTACCACCACCACCATCTCCCTCCACTCTACCACCATCACCGCCACCTCCCACTCTACCACCACCACCATCTCCACTACCCATCATGTTTCTACGAACACCACCTCCTACACCAGTCACAATCATTCCACCGGATCCACTTCAACTTCATGATATCGAGATCCTTCCTCTTCCAGCGCCTAGATTTTCACACTCAGAGTTAATCTCATTCCCTCATCAGCCGAAGTTGGAAATAAAGAATGAGACTCAACCATTCCTCATCTGTCGCGGGCGGAGAGTAGAGTGAAGCTCGAGGTAAACCTTGAGAGCTACCAGCCAAGACGCACTGGTAGGAAAAGGAAGACACCTCAACCGTACACACCACCACCCACGTCAAAGAGGTTGAGGGCGAAGTACACCGATCCAGGCATTCCTCCACTTGGGAGAGACACGGTGGTCCCTTATGATCCGTGGATCGCGACGGATGAGGCCATTATGGAGGAGTTTATGTACTAGTTGGAGGCTCCGGATATGAGATCTTATAACGGGTCGGGGAAGTGTGCCCTATTTCGAACAAACCACATGGAGAAAGTGCTCTTTAAGGAGCTAACTGTTGGGTTTTATGTCCTAAAACTCGTAGATAGTAAATGTAAATCGTTGACCGTTATTAATAAACAATTATTATTTTAATGAATATTAATTGATTATTTTTGTCTAATTAACCTAAAGCCAATAAACTAACATCCTAAGCTGTTTTATGAGTCTTGAATAGTATGTGGAGACATACAGGGATCAATATTCGAGAT
>JBBPDJ010000002.1:7003575-7020836 GCA_037974625.1 Cucumis cinereus | reverse complement strand
TATTTTTCCCAATGTATGGTATTTTAAATTTTCCCAAAATAAAATTGAGAACGTTTTGTGTTTCTTCCGCTGCAATGAGTTTTTATCCCATCACTAACGACGGGTAATGAGTGGATAGAATGCGTTGTAAGTACTCTATATGCTTTTAACTAATATTCATTGTTTTATATGAATGTGATGTGTTAACTCATACGGTTTTACAGGTGATGGACACCTTGTTCTATATATTCAGAGATTCTTGTTCGCACGACCGGACATTTGCATTCACAAGTGGTCGACGCTCCCCTATGCTTTAATGGTATGTGATTTATGCATTTTTTTCAAGCCTTTAGATTCAATTTACTATATTTCGTACTTAGTCTTCTTTATTTTGGCTTTAGATTCACCTCAACTCCCGTGAAGAGTTCGCGGTCTGGAGAGAGATACACTGTAACGCCCCGGGTTTACAGCCTTGACCCAAGGTCGTTACTAAGTAAAAATCTCTAAATCCATTTTAAAATACGAAGACAAAACGAAGCGAATACTTTTATTTAATCCAAATTAAATAATAAAAGGTTTTCAAAATGTTCAATCAAACAAATAATAGAAAAGATAAGAAAAGTACCTAGACGGGATCCCTAAAATAATTTGCTAACAAAAATCATTACAATAAGAACCAACAAACAATTTTATTATAAAGAAAACAAATGCCAAAAATCGTAAGCGGAAGTAAATAGGTCTCCTGGTCCCTCCTGATATGGTCAATGGTTCTACTTGCCCCTCGCCGGTCCATTCTTATCTTTGCCTGAAATAAAACATAGAAAGGATGAGTATAAAATATACCCAGTAAGGAAAACCACTACAGACTCCACTGGGTGATCGTTAACTTCCTCTAATAGCTTGTACTTTACAACACACAGTCGGGTGGTTGAATACTGACAAATATGTCGGAACAGGCCTCCGTGCAGACCTCGTTAACCGACCCTGTCAAAGTAAATTTCTACACAGGCTTGCCCTCAGAACGAAATGTCAGAACAGGCCTCGTACAGACCTCGTTAATCGACCTTCAGTAACAAATTCACCACACAGGCTTGTCACTGGCCTAGTCAGAATCAAGTCGTTGTACCGGCTTGCAAACTGACTCATCATTTTCCCACCAAGTACAAATTTATTAGGTAAAATTAACAAAAACCGTAACCAATTAAATCCAGTCCAAACATTGTGATCACAATAACCAAACAATTCTCATGTAGCAGATAACACAGGAAAACAGTATGACGAATCATGCACAATCCATACAGAAATATAAACCAAATAAAACCCGAAGCCAACACCCTAATGTAGGCACACTAACCATCTTGCACACTTTATACGCCAAAGGCGTAGATTCAGTAAAAGTAATCCTTACCTCAAATTACAGAGATTCCCTAAATCGAACTAGCCTCCAATTGACCCTACTCACACAAGAACATTAATTAATAATTTCTTCCTAAAAGAAATATTAATCCTACCCCTTCTGTAACCAATTCCAAACTCACCACTCAAGATGAAAACCGAGGCGATTGCACCACAAAAACCCCGGTTGAATCTACAATTTGATCCTTCAACAATAAAGAAAAACCGAATTAATCCAAGGAAAATTCTTAATTAAAATTCCATTGGACACCCTAAAACCCAATTTGAATTCTTTCCAAACCTTACCAACAAACCAACAAAGAGCAGTGGCAGCGGAGACAGGAAGCGACAGAAGACGGCTCTGCTCGACGGCTCGACCGCTTGGCTTGGCTCGAGATGAGGAACGACTACACGCGACTTGGGGAAGAGAGATTGGCTCGGAAGATTTAGAGGGCGCGCGTGGAAACCAGCTCAACTTCAACGAAGAAGGCGTCGACTGACTAGATCCGAATGGCGCGCAACTTCAGCGAGGAGACGGCTGGCACTTCAACGCGGATGCCGGTGTGCAGCGAGGCGGATCCAACGTCAGCTTCCGTAGACGCGACTCGAATGGCGGTGAGGTAAAATGGTGCGGCTTGCAGACGCGCACAGCTGGGCTTGGCGACGAAACAGATTGGAGATGGATGGCGTGGCTTCGCAAGGCTCCCCGGCTAGGCGTTGCTTCACGGCTGGCGACGAGCTCGCGGTGGCGTCTGACAGAGAAAAAAGAGAGTTGCAGCGGCGGGCGGCATCCTTTGACAAAGCGACGGCTAGGGTTTTTTCTTAAAGAGATTTGAAAGACGATGAAGATGGTGAAGAGGAAGTAAACGGATACCGATGCACTTTAAATAAATAATAATATTATTATTTTTATTATTATTACTATTATTATTATTATTATTTTTCCTCCTTTTCCTTTTTCAAATTCCCAAAATTCTCTCTCCTAATTAAATCCTCTTTTTCTTTCCTCATTTAATTCCAATTTCCTGTCTCTTCTTTAAAACCCACCTTTTTTCTCCAACCCCAAATAAAACAAAATCAAAACAAATAATAATATTATTTTAACAATTAATCCAAAATTTAAATCCAACATAGCATCCCAAAATTAAAATTTTACTAACAAAAAGATAATTGACAAATAAAATTTCAAATTACCTTAAAAAAAATTTGGGATGTTACATACACGGCAAAACACGGTAAGAGGTCGCTCTCGTATGGCAGCGGGAGCATTATTATATGTACTGCGTGCTTGGTCTAGAAGAAGACCACCAGTTGGGGTGGGCAGAAGTCGATTTTGTCTTTACTTTCCTCAATTATCGTCAACATTGGATGATGCTGGTGATCGACCTCAACCAAGGGCATCTGATCGTGTACGACTCCTACCCTACCTATATATCGATGCAGAATCTGACGAAGTTCCTAAACCCTCCATGTCACACTATCCCTTCACTCGTAGAGGCTTGTGGGTTGCGAGAGTCAAAGTCGGACCTCCAACCTGGCCCATGGATGGTGTACCGGTACAACATAGGGAACATTCAGGGGAGCTCCACATTAGATTGTGGAATTTTTTGTTTAAATTTTTTTGAATATTTATGTAATGGTAATTCACTAGTTTGTTTAGATAAATCTAAATTTTTAGAATATAGGTTCCAGTACGTTGCCAAATTATGGGCGTCTAAACATTTATGTTAATTTATTAATAAATTTGATTTTGTAAATCTAAGTTCAATGTGTAAATTAATAACAGAAAATTGATTTTGTAAATTTATTTACACCAAATTGATTCTGTTGCAATTTTTAGTTTAATTCTATTAAATGAACTACAACGTGTATCGAAGAAAAAATAGAAAACTTAACTCTTTAAAGAACAACGTGTAACGTGTAACGTGCAACATGTAATGTGCAACGTGTAGCGTGCAACGTGTAGCATGTAACATCCAATGTGTAACGCGCAACGTGCAACGTGTAACATGTAACGTGTGTAACATGTAACATGTGCAACGTGTAACATGTAACGTGTGTAACATGTAACGTGTGCAACGTGTAACATGTAACATGTGTAACGTGTATAACATGAATCGTGTGTAACGTGTATAACATGAATCGTGTAACGTGTAACGTGTATCGAAAAAGAAACAGAAAACTCAATGAATGATAGAATTTATTTATTTTGTCTTTTACAATGAATGATACAATAAATTGACCAATTAATAACATGTTCGACAAATTGACCAATTAATTACATGTTCGACGACGGCGTAGCTTGTGACTTCCTTCGGACATGAGGCACGACAGTGTTCAGCGGTTCGTTGCACCATTTTCTATTGTGACCCGGTTGGTCACAATGTCCACACTTTTTTGCATTTGGGTTCTTCCCAGCTGATGGTATACAATTCACCATTCTCCTACCAACTCGGATAACCCTTTTTGGTGGAAGTATCTTAACCTCTGTATAATCATCTGGCTTCTTCCATTTACAAATATGACCAACCGAGTTGACCGATTCCTCGTACTAAACGATCAATGATTCAATGCTATACAATCTACTGCATAGGGTGAATGGGTTTACATTGGAGTTCCTAGCTGTGGAATAGCATGTGAACACGTTTCATAGAACCACCCTTGCAGGAGACTTCTAATGTGTTCCAACAGTGTTGTGATCGAAAGTTTTCTAGCTTCACTGTTAATGGAGTTGAAACACTCGACTCCATAACTGGTCATGTTGTCATAGCGTCTTTTATATTGATAACATCGTGTCCAACGTTTAACCCTGGCAGCCTCCAAATACCGTGCTAGCGAATCATTACCATAATTGACAATTTGGCCCTAAAGCCTCTTAAGCTCAGATTCCCGAAATGCCCTTGATGCATCGTGGAAAAGTTTTCTAATTGTGTGGTCCTTGAAATACTTTTCCACATTCTTCTTTAAATGGAAAGTACAAATACCATGGTATGCCTCCAGGAATACTGCTTCAATGGAATTCGAAATGGACTGATGTTGATTTGAAACAAAAACTAGATCATGACATTCGCCAATTGCAGATTTCAAATGAGACATGAACCACGTCCAAGAATCATTGTTCTCACTATCTACAACGGCATATGCCAGCGAGTACAAACTGTTGACACCATCTATAGCCACACCCACCAACATGGTTCCACCATACTTACCCTTCAAATGGGTACCATCCACAATAATAACTGGACGACAAGAACTAAATCCTCGCAAGCTCGGACCCATTGCCATAAACACATACTTGAAGTATACGTCGTCCTCAAGCTTCCCCGTATGCATGAAACAATGAATATGATTCCTCGGGAGTCCCCCTTGTCAGGGCGAAGACAGGTATCCTAGCACGCCATGCCTTGTCATAACTGATATTTATTCCAAGTTCTTGATGCATGTCGTCTATGATATGACGCGGGCAATCACCACAACCAACTCCAAACTTGTCTTTAATTAAATGTCCAATGACAAATGCACTCGCTTGTCTGTAATCGTGATTCAACACCTCAATTGAACACGTGTGCTTGGTCGTACACTTGGTTATCATAAATATGTCACATCCTTTCGTTCTAGTTGCTCTAACAGCCCATTTGCAAGAAGAATGTAGACAACGCACACTGTACAAATTTTTAGATTTTCTAACCCGCATCTCAAAGTTGTTCTTGATTTCCAACAATGACAGCCTCATCTTAACATCACTTTTGCCAAAGAAAATCTGTCCCTTATGAATGTTTGTGTCCAAGTCTACTGGTCTACAACCACTACTCGAAGGTCTACAACCATTACTGTCTTCAAACTGTCCACTACTGGGAAAGCTTTGTACGTTTCGAACTGTGTGTTCTTCTTCGGTTGGATTAGTCCTACCACTTGCAAATAGAACATTTGGAGGGTTTAGGGAATCAGGAGGGTCTAGAGAATCAGAAGGGTCTAGGGAATCAGAAGGGTTTAGAAAATCAGGAGGGTTTAGGGCATTAGGATGGTTAAGGGCATTAGTATGGTTTAGGGCATCAACATGGTTTAGGGCATCAGAAGTGTTTATAGAATAAGCAATACATGGTACCGTCTCAATACCAGTACTGTTGTCATCATAATACTGCCATGTGTTTTCCATGTTATCTAGGGAGACTGCTGTTAGAAATGACTCTATTGTTTCATTTTGGATCTTCTCAATACTTACATATATCGGCGGTCTGCTGTGGGTATATTCATGAAGCAAAAATCGAACATCATCATCATCCTCCACTAATACAATAAATGACTCTTCGTCCGTACGGTATTTAACCCGGATAAGTAGACTGTATTCTGATGCACTACACTTGGACACTTTGTATATCAATTCTTTAAATGCATCATACGTGATTGTAAAATCCATTTCAACACCCTTTTGGCGACCTTTACTGTAGCATTGTTTCTTCTCATCCCATGTACCGCCAAATTGGATGAATATATACCTCTTTTTCATCCTATAATACAAGAAAACATCATAAATTAGCTAAAATATTCTACAATAAAAACATTCATCTACAATACACGCTACACGCTACACACGTTACACGCTACACGCTACACGCTATAAACGCTACACGCTGCACCACCTTCCTCACACTCGATGCACGTTGAAAGATACTCAACGAATGTATTTTGTTGCTTCATTAAAGCTATAATGCAACCATTTCATTAGTTGAAATGAAGAAATAATAGGAGTTTAAGTGCAGTTTACATTCGTCGAAATGAACAATAAACTGATTATTATGTAAGCTAGAGTATACAAAACTAGAGTATGACACATACACAAATTAAGCTGGTAAGTATCCAAAAGTAGAGTTTAAGTGCATCTTACGTGATTGACTTGAACAACAAAGAAAATCGGTTGTGAGATGCTATGAGTTTTGTTTTCTTGTTTGTTGAAATATTTTAGTGGGAAAAATAAAATTTTCGAAGTGTTAGAAACAAAAGGGTACTTTATTATGCAAAATGACTTTTCATTAAATAGATTGTACCAAAATTGCGGCTTAACGTCAAATCGGGTGATAGGACTTCGTGGGTAACGTGCATCGAGTATGTCGAGTAATGTGCAACGTGTGAAAAGTGTAGCGTGCATCGAGTAGTCAAAGATGCATATATTTTTTGACTTTTGTATCAAGCAATCGAGTAGACGAGTAGCGTGCATCGAGTAAACATGTAATGTGCATCGAGTAGGCCTGGGACGCGCGCACTGACTTTAGGGACAAAACGGTAAAATCACATGATACTGACATAATCAGAAGACCATTTTTCATTCAACCTTTAATTTTGGGCCAAAAATCGAATGGACCCCTGAAAAGGGGCCATCCGTTCGAAAAACTCAATTCCGAGGAAGAATAACAAATTTTAAATTTTAAATTTCGAACGATGCTTACAAAAATGGTGATATTTGTAGGGAATAAGAAAAATAGTAATATCCTCTCCTACAAATTATTCAATATTCTACTAATTCCATAATACTCTTTAGAGATTGTTAGATAATCTTATTCTCTTTTCAAATATAAATTTAAAATCAGTTTCAAACTTTTTTTTTTCTTTTTTTCAATTTTAATTGTTTTTATACAAATCTTTATTTAAATAAACCTTTATTTTTAATTTTAATATCTCAGATTCTTAGAATATGTTTTTCTTTATTCTATGTTTATATATATATATAATTTTAATATCTCAAATTTATTTGTTTTTAAACAAATCTTCTTATAAATAAACCTTAATTCTAAGAGAACGACAAGTTGTTGTTAGCGACAACATTGAAATCCTAATGTCACCTTGCATTTTGGAAGGATGGTGAATTGAGTTTGTCACTTGTTGAATGCATGATCCTAGAATTTGCCTTATTTTTTAGATAGAATCTCTAATAAACAATAGCTTTTGTAAAATTGGTGGTCCAATTTGAAACCCGAAAATCAAGAAGATGAAAAAATTAAGGAAAAGAGGGAGAAAGTTGTAATTGGTTGGCTTTTGCAGCAAGTTTTGTAGTTTCAATGGGTGCTCGAACTAAATGAAATGTAATTTTGCTAGTCAAAATTGAACATGAAAAGATGTCGATGAGGAGGAAGTCATTAGGCAGTGAGAATGTATGGATTGGGTGGATTGTTCACTAGGTTTACAGTGTGATCGTGATTTGTGATGTAAACTCTGCCTCAAAATCTCCGTTGTGAAATTATATGCTTGTTTGAAACTTCTTTGTTGTATCAACTTTATATATTTGTATGTTATTTACCGAAGTTACTAATTTTCTTTTTCTTTTTTTTCTTTTTTTCTTTAACTATAGTAGCAATAGAGATATGATATCATCATGTTCAAACTTGACTATGGACCGACGAAATGTTTGGTGGTTCGTGTACCTAAAATAGGGATAGTTAAGGTACTTTCTGGGTTTATAATTTAGGTGAACACTCATTATACCAATATTTTTCTAAATCAATATCCTATTAATATTCAAACATTATCTAAAATAGCTTCACTTCGAAGAAGAAGCCTTCATGTAGGTTATTATTAGGTTCAAAAGAAGAAATTAAGATGAGGTATGATATTGTGTTAGGTGTGGTGAAGTGAAAAATGTGGATATAGAGATGAAATTTTGGGTTCATTACCATTGTTGTTAAAGATTGAAGGGGGTGATCGCCATTAAGATGAGTTGGTTGAATGAAATTGGGGATTGGAAGCACCAGTACTGTTTTAGCCTTTAGGGTTCACAGCTTCCCACTGCTTTCTTCTACTTTCTTCTTCCCTCTCTCACAACTTGTTCCCATCAAGTTGAGTACGATAACAATGGCCAATTAATTCCTGAATCAAAATAAGGAAGGAATTCAGCAATGGAAACTCAGTGCCAGAAGGAAGAAGAAGACAAAATCATTGATAGTTTAAATTTGGAATATCAAATATTCCATATTTATTTTACCTTTCACAATCTCACGTTAAAACATCATTAATAATATCTCATTTTTGTTTCTATAAATAACTAAATTAAACATCTCATATCATTATAGTCAAAGTGATATTTCTTTTTTTAAATTTTGTTTGTAGCATTTTTTTTTTTTTTTTTTGATGAGGTAACTCCTCTTCATTTTCTTTTCTTCTTTCTTTTTTCTTTTTTCTCTCTCTCTCTCTAATTTATTTTACTAGAATTCTTGTGTCGTACCATTATGATAATTAAGCTTTTTTTCTTTGTTAATAGCATCATTTTTTGTAAGGCAAACTTGACTTTATGTTTTGTATTTTATGTGTGTATTTTTTTTTTTTTTTAGTTTTAAATTTATATCTATGCTATCTAAAATGATTATGAGGAGAAACATTTGATTTTCCTTTGGCCCCTTTTTAAAAAGAAAAAATTCTCAAATTTTTCTTGACATCCACATAAAGATTTTATCCAATCACGTCAGATTTCTTTGAAAAGAAATAACAATAATATCTAAATCACCCTAAACATGGAAATCTATCCATGTATACTTAGGCTATAGGAAGAAACATTTGTTTTCTCCTTTTGCCTCTTTTAGGAAATGCTTTGAAGATATTTTAGGTAATTTCATAATCAAAATCATTTTTTTTCTCAACTTATAGAATATGAGACATAAAAGAAAAAAAATAATAACTTATTTTTTCCTATTTAAAAAGGAGATTTTTTTTAAGGAAACAAATATATCATTATCTCTATTTTGGCAAAAAGATTTGTGTGTTTTTTTTTTTTTAATTAGGGTTATCTTTCTCGAAATTATTGAGTGTAAAACGTAAAAGAAAAAATAATTAAAATAGGATAAAAAATATACTTTGTTGATTTTTAGTTTGAAAAAAAAAATCCTTAAATAATCTTTTAAAAAACATCTGTTATATCTACAAAAAAGTTACATTTTTTTTTTTTGACAATTTCCCTTTTATTTTTTAGGTTTTTTTTTATAATAATCTTATAAAGATCTATTTTTTCTTCTTTTGTTTTTTATATATATAAGTCCACTTTTTTTTTTTTTTCAATCTTCCTCGCCAATCTTGTGGCTAATGATAAATATATCCAAGTTCTACCAACAAAATGATTAATGCAATATATATTTTTAATGCGCATGTAAGCAGATTAATATAAGGAAAATTGTTAAAAATAGAAAAATTATCAAAATATTTACAATTGATAGAAAACAAAAGCCCAATAGAAACAAGTTTCAACATTTTTAAAATTTCACAAATACCCTTCCATATTTGAAAATTTTGTACGGTCGGTTTCGTTTAGGGTTTAATACTCTCTCAATTTACTTCTCATTCGTTCTCTTCCATCTTCTTGCAGAGTTCAGGTATGCATCTTCTTCGCTCTTCTTCTTCGTTCTTCTCCTTCTCCTTCCTTGTTCTGCTTCCTCTTCTTCCTTCTTTTTCTTCTTTCTTCTTCTTCTATCACTACTAGTGATAGTTAATCTCTTCAAAACTCGTTTATTGTACAAAAACGGAATTATATATATATAAAAAAAACAACAAGCCAAGAGCTACAAACCAAGAACTACAACCAAACCATCAAAAAATTATTTAATTGATGTCAATCTCAAATAGACAATGATAGGGTTCCATATTTGTCTATCTCAAATAGAGAATATCATTGTCTCCCATCAAAACTCATTTATTGATGCCAATCTCACTTTCTATCATTGTCTCCCATCCAAAAATGATCAGCAAAAGCAACAGAATTAAGTGATAGAAAATGATAGAAAACTATCAGAGTCCATATCTATCTATCTCTATTTGAGATAGACATGATAAACATCTGTCATATTCTGTCTATTTTGGTATTTTCATGGTGGTCGATCAATAGTGAGTTGGATATAGAAGATGACACAAGAAATGTGTGGACTGAGGACTTTTTTGGTATTTTACATTCCAAAATTTTTCTATGAAGTGTAATTATTTTAATTTTTTTTTCTATGTTTAAAAAGGCCCCTTAATCTAATGTCTTTTTTTTCTATCTTTTTCATAATTATTGTACCTACTCATTCTCACACATTGAAGAAAACAAAAAAGATCACAACTAATTGTCACATATTGAAGATAGGTGGATCGAGCTTAGAGCAATTTAGTGGTTTTTTTCATTTTTCAATTTTGTAAATGTAAATGCACACCAATGGTCATCAAGAGTTTAGCTCCATTGCATTTGTATCTGAGAATCAAGAGATTTATGATTCAAATCCCTACTTTTGTTTGTACTTAAAAAAACTTTAAAAAAAAAAAAAAAATTGCAGACCAGTGAATTTAGTTTAATTTAATGATTGTACTTCTTTTTCACATTTTCAATTTTGTTGTAAATACATATTGATTCATATGTGCTTTTACAATATTCTAGATGTTTTCATCTTAATAAAAGAAAACATTTTGTTTAAAGTAAGATTTGAAATTTTAAGGAAAAAATCATTTCAATGATTTTTAAATAAATCATCCAAATAACTAATAGATAATTATTATAATTTTTTTTTAAAAAAATAGGGATGTTATAATGTTTTTAAAAGTAGGTTTTTAATTTAAATTAAGAAAATAATGAAAAAAAAAAAGTAAAAATTTTCCTAGGGTTTGCTTTTCAAAATTTTAATTGAGATTAGTTTTGGTTATTATGTAATATATTTATTATTATCAAATTCTGAATTTGTATAATCACTTGTTGTTTTATTATTTTAGAAAAATGTGTTTGGTGTTTACCTTTATTTACTAATATGTATTCTTAAATAAATGTTATCTGTAACTAATATTCAACTTCAGGCTAAATAAATAAATTTTGTTTAATAAAAAAGTCACATTTTGCTATATATATATATATATATATTAGAAATCTATAATATTTACTTCAGGTTATACCTATACGTATGAGAAAATATATTTTTTTAAAGATCAAATTTTATCTTCAACTAATATGTTAAATAAAAGATTTTTTTATGAAAAAATGGGCATTTTGTCTAACTAATATCTACCTCACCTTAAATAAAGGATTTCTTTTTACAAAATTTATGTATCTAAATTATTATTTATAAAATTAAATTAGAATTTTAAATCTAAATTTCTTTAAATAACTGAGTTATTTAGTTTTTATTGGTATCTCCTCTTTGTTAACGTACCCTCCTTATCAAGATGTGTGTTTTTTTCTTCGGTTTTTTGGTCATACGAAGTTTTCAAATCTCCAACCTTTATTGAGTAGTCTTAATTTTCAACTTTTACATATAAATTTTAATTTCAACTTTCTGAAACATTTGCAATGCACGTAATTCCTACTAGTAATTATGTAAATTGATACAACTGCTTAAAATATTTACTAATTATAACAAAAATTTCAGATTCTATCAATCATAGACACTTATGGATTTTTGTTTATTTCTATTAATGTCATCAATACATAGAGATAGAAGTCTATTAGTATCAATCAATATCTATCATTAATAGAATCTGACATTTTATTATACTTTGTAAATATTTTTTGGTTCATTTGCTACTTTTAAAATGTTCCTTGAATTTTTTAAATATATTAATTAAAACACTTGTTGTTTGACTTATTTATAATCAAATTAAACTTAATCGTTATAAACAACTCAATGTAGTTCATGTTGATGCAAAATTCAGACAGATTATACATGACCATTGCATGACAATAACTCTAAAATTTATAATTTAAAAGAGAATATGTCCTCCCAAATATAAATGCACACTAGTGTGGCAGTATGTAGCATTTTGTTGAGTTGCATTGGAGTTAATCAACTCACAAGGGTAAAGTGTGTCTCATTTGATATTTTGCTAAGTTCGACTTCAGCTTGAGCACCTTCTCTTAGTCATATTTTGAGCCTTTTGATCGTTTGGGTTCGGGTATGCTAGAGGCATGCTCTATTAGATATTTTTTAGGCTCGATCTTCGGTTAGGTTGAGGTTGAGCATGATGGCATAAGCCAAGAACCAATACCCCTTTTTCTAGGCCTGTTTTGATCTAAATTGTCAATTTCGATCCAAAATCCTTCTATCTTACAGATTTTGTTGTTTCTATATTTACTTGATTATGATCATACTCTGATCCAAAATCATCATAACAAAACAACCATGCATGCATTCAATTTGTTTACGTGGGTAGACTTCTTCAAAGGTTGGGTTAATAAAATAGATAAATATTTTTTTTAAAAAAAATCTTAATTGAAAGTTTAAAGTGATACATTAAAGATTTAATTGATATAATTATAAATCTCACATGATTGTTTCTACCAGACGTAACATAATGGAGGTTGTAAATTTATACCTTGTAAAGTTTGATTTAAATTAATATTTTATTTTTTCTGTTTTTCTTTTCTACTCATCTGATGTTTAGAAATGAGTTGGCCCAATGTGTGGCAAGAGAATTCAAATGGGGAAAGGAACAGAATCTTGTACTTGTACGTTTTACCCATTCCATTTTGGTGTTGAGTGTGAAATTCGGATTTGTCCTAGTTGACCATGCCATATAAATTGGATACTTTTTCTAGTAAAATAAACGTGTGGAAATGTAGAATTGACCTTCAAATTATAAGGTTAGGAGTATGATATTCACTTTATCATAATTCAACTACTTTGATAAACCATATGGATTATGATATTCTTATTCTTATTAACGTTGTTGGTGTAGTATCTAAATAATGTTAGCTAGAATTGAAAGTCGATCAGAATGGTAGTTGCATGGTGGTGTCTGTAAAGTAATTGCAACATGCCTTCGGTGCTAAACGTTTCACGTTGATGCTAATAATCTTACATTGGTTGTTTCCAATATTAGTAGAACACTTTTGACAAACGAGCACTCATCGAAAAAGAGTTGGATTCAAGAAAACTTTGCTTGATCACAGAGATGAGGAAGAAGAAGCATGCAAGTTGCTAAAGAATCTCATTCAACTTTTATAAAACACCAAAATAGTTTGCTTGAGCTTGTTTCAGAACCAAAAGTCCGTAAACTATTGTACATCGACAAACTTAAAAAAAAAAAGGTTAATTCTTTCAACGTTCAAGTGAGGTTTTTTGAACTCGATAAACAATAGTGACACAAGCGTGAGAAGTGTTAGTACTACTATAGACACTATTTACAAGTTCACATAAAGGTTTCATACTCCAAAGACATGTAAACCTTTTAACGTATAACAAGGGGAAATGATTTAGAGTATAATCATTTGAAATATTAATCTCTTCAAATAACGGTGTTATAACGAGAGATTATTTGGTGGTCTGGTCTTATACAATCTCATTGCACACATACCTTCACTCACATGTCTCCACATGAACGATTTGAATCAAATAGCTTATAAGACTTATAACTTTTGTAACATTTACAAAGTGGGTCGCATCCATATTGCTACCAAGATAATGGAAACTCAACCTTATCCATATACTATAGACTTTTATAGTTATTACTTGAACATGATCTACTTGTACATCGATCATATACTGTTCAAGGTATATAAAATAACCTTGGATTTTGGTTTCTACGGATTTGAGTTATATGCAAAACCTTTTATGCGCAAAGTCTTTCATAAATAACATTTATTTATGAAAGAATTTTATTGAATTTAAAATTTGTTTACAAAATGTATAAATTTATAGATTACGAGATTTACGACACAAATTCCAAGAATCTCTCACTTGTCCTAAAACTAGTGGTATGTCCAATATTGTAAAGTAAAATACAATAATTGGGACATACAACCCTATACATCTCTCACTTGCCCTAGACAACGTGATGCATATCCCACAACCCCAAACTCTCTAGATGAGTTTCGAACATTTAAACTATAAGAGCATTTATAAATGGATCAACAATGTTGTGTTCCAAAGGAATTTTTGTGACGATCACTCCTCTTTGTTGCATAATCTCTTGTATCAAGTGATACTTTTGTTCAATGTGCTTGTCATGCATATGGTTTCAAGATTATTTTGAATTTTTCACAGTATCACTGTTATAACAGTAAAGTATGATGGACAACGCCATATTTGAAATTACTTTTAACCAGTTAAAAACTTTCTTAACCATACAAACTTGTTGGTCAGTTGTTGTTAAGCCATAGAAAAAGGATTTTCTGGAAAACATATATAATGACGAGCTAGGAGATACTTCACTGCACTGTCCAGCGACTTCGGTATGGCACGAACCAATAAATAGAGATGACGAGGAGATTCCACACGTTACTTGGGTCAATACATAGCCCATTGTTATCAGTACGTATATGCAACTTCTATACTTGAGTTTAATTGATTTTCATTAATGGTCTACATTCATTAAGAAAAAATATAATGTATTTATTTATTCATATATTGCAGGTTATGACACTCCAAAAGGAAAATGATGAAGACCATGTTTTCTTTACTATTTGTTGAACAACTTTGTATAAGCGAATTTCTTTGCATTATAAATGATTGTGAATTTCTTATATTTCAATTAGTGACATCATTATTGTTCTTTGCATTTACTAAATGGAGGTTATCATTTTTTACATTTGGCAACACATAAACCTGTAACAATTAATCATCATTACATTGGTTTGTTATACTACACCTACGCACATGACACATGCACAGATTAATGCATCGAACGATGCTTATTCTACGTCATCACCACACAAGGAATGTAATACAAAAGAAAAATAAAGACGAGGACCTACGAGGATGATGAGATCACAAGAGTCAGTAGCGAGGGACAAAAAAGGGTAGTCCAATACAACGAGTTCGGACAACCAATTAGTGAGAGCACGACGAAGCTGAAGAGTTTTATTGGTAGCACAGTGCAGTTCTATTTGACAATCATATACGTTATATAGAAGGAGGTACCGAACGAGCTGAATGATAAGATATATGAACTCATTCAGGTAACAATATGTTCCTTTCTTTATTTCTTACAATAAAATTAATTAGTAATCTCTACACTAACCGACAACTCTTGATGTTGTGGTTTAGGATGACTTTGTAGTAGACTCGAGATCCAGGAAGAGTCTACTATAGAATGCTAGTGTCTTCTTGTATTTAATTACTTCACTTTTACTAGTGAATATGCATAACTTTGTCTAACTACGAGATTTTATGATAGAGAGAAGATGTGTGTCACCCATTAGATTTAAACATTAGTGGATTGACACCAATCCAAAATGCACCTGTAGCACTACGATGCTTGGTTCGTGTAATACCCGACTTTTTCTTTATTTAAGTTGTTTGTTGTAAATTTATTAATAAAATAATTTGAGGGTATTATGGTAATTTTTGAGAAAGGATATTTTAGTAATTTTGTTTAAGAATTGGTAAAAAATTTAATTTTGTAGTTTTGTTTAAAAATAAATAGAATAATGTTTTAATAAAAGAAAAGGGAAAAAGAAAAAAGAAAACGAAAAGGAAATTCAAATTAATTTATTATTTATTTATTTATTTATTTTATAATTATCTTTTAGTGTTTAAAAAAAAATGAAAATCTGAATTTTTTTTTAAATGGTGTGCCAAAGGGATTAAGATTGGGAAGGGAAATTAAACAAGTTTTTTCACCTTAATTCCATTTCTAATTTTCTAATTGGATGGTTATTAGGCAAGATTGTGTCTTCAAATTATCTAAGTTGGCTGAAATTGAAAGGAATTGGAAGGAAAAGAGAAGAGAAGGCCGAGAGAGAGGGTGAAAAATTAGTTTTGAGCACTCGAAGGAAAGTGATGATTTTGTGCTCAATTCTTAACCGAATTGAGTGAAACTTGTGTCTAAATTGCTTAAAAAAGAGAGTGGAAGCTGAAGCACAGATCAATTTGGAAAATTTTGGCCGAAGAGACCACTTAATTTGAAGAAAAAGAGCTCGGGCTGCTAGAAAATGCGAAAAACGGACCTAAAACTTTGAAAATTAAATTCTCCGTCTACAGGCCGAATTAAGATATAATTTTTGGAGGTAAGCTAGATTATTAGTTCATTTAGAGTTTCGTAAAAGGAATTGAGCTAATTTGATCTGTGTAGGAAGAAACTGAAGTTGCGATTCTCAGTTTTAAGCTCGCCGGAAAACTGAGCAAGGTGACTTCCAGAAGCAAATTCGAGCTATCCATGAGAAGTTTGAAGCTAAATTTTTGAGGTAAGCAAATTGACTCATGTAGAAATCGTTTGCCATAGGTTAGAGCTTCTAATTGTAAGTAGATTGAGAGAATTGTCTCGCCGAAGTAGAGGTAGTGCAGTGGCCAGAAACTGAGTTTTTAAAGGGGAAGGAATCTGTGAAGAAGAAGAAGATGATTTTTTCTTTAATTATTATTATTATTATTATTATTATTATTATTATTATTATTAGGTATGTATGTATGTATGTATGTAATTATATTTATAAATAATATATTAGGAGAAAGAATTAGTTTAAAAAGGAAAATTAAGGAAAATTCAGTTTTCCTTGATTTTCGTGCCAAGTGATTTAAGGATCGATTCTGAATTTATTTTCAGGAGATTCGGAGATCGAAAAAATTTACGAGTCAGGGATAGCCCGTCAAGTTTGTGAGTGATAGTATTATTTTAATATTTTAATATTAAAATAATTACCACAATACACGTTTTTCGAGAATTTGCAAAATTTTTCAGAAAATTTCAGAAAAATCATGTTGTTCATATTTTTCGATGTAATTTCACATGGTAACTTGTTTGAAGCATGATTTAAGTGTTTTAAGGCATTTTTGATAGTTTGAACAAAATAATATTATATTGACACGTTTTACGAGGCAAGGTCTATTTACGAAATAAGCATGTTTTATAATATGTTCGGCCTAATATATGTTTACTGAGATGATTTTCATGATTTTCATGATTGTTTGAGCATGTTTTGACTGCTATAGGGCCTAAGCACGTTTTGCACGTTTTAC